>JAQFYE010000527.1:0-34105 GCA_034694305.1 Protaphorura glebata
CTGCGCATGTTTCTTGGTTGCCATGCCCTCGTAGTTAAGAGGTGGCCGTAATTAGCACATTGTCTCCGTGGTGGCTGGAATTAGCCCACTCCACCCTAGTGAAAGAATTTGCAAGGAATCGAGTCTGGACTTTCTGACTCATGGCTTGTTCCTCGTACGTCCGCCATTTGATCTCCCACATCCTGCCTGCGTCTCAGATTTTAATCTTAATTTTTTTTAACTTATCCTAATTTGCATGGGAGGAAAATAAATGAACGGAACACTTAAATAATATCTCTGTTTAATTTTTTTTTTATTATTTATTTATTCAGTACTTGCTTTCATTTTTGACTCTGCCTCTTTGAATTCTGCTACAATTCTACTCCACTGCACTGCATTGACATAATCCTTACATTCATCCTTCTTATGTAGAATTAATTAATGACACTCGACTCAGACTCCTCCCCCAAAAACCAATTAACAAGTTAATCAACAATAATAGTAATAATACAAAATGAACAAAAGAATAAACTCTGTAATTATAAAGTCTAATTATTTAATAATTAACTACGTACCACTAGTAGTAGTAGGAGAGTCAGTCATCGGACTACAAATTCAAAATTGTAAAGAAATTCTAGGAATTTTGATTTTGATATGTCGCTGACTGATGAGATATTCATTGATTTTGATTTAGATCCAAATATTTTCAAAAATGATTAGTTTTTAGTATAAAATGAATTTTTAATTAAAATTACATACGGTATACACTTGTACTATGTATGTACGAATTAATTACTCTCACTCTTGATTGTTCAACGACTGAATACTAGTGTTCGGAAGGATTCGGAATTTTACCGAATCCGATGCCGACACAATCCGGATTCGAACGAGTCAGTTTCAGACATTACCCGAAGTTCATTTCTGACAAAATCTGGATTCGAACGAATACACTTCCGTGAATAAACAAAATCGACCAATATCGGAAGAATTTCAATTCCGACAGTTGTCGAACTTTCCCGACAATTACCGAAAAATTTTCCGATTCAGGGTGCTACCTTTGCCGAATTCCCCTATATCAAATCCAACTATTCTGTCGACCTTTTCGACTCTTGTCGAGCACTTCCGAATAAGGTTCGGAACATTTCATCGATCACATCCGAATTAGGTTCCGACTTTTGCCGAACTTTTCCGAATCAAATTCCGACATCGGCTGAACTGTTCCAAATCTGATTGGAAATAATTCCCGCAAAGTAAAAATTTGTTCGATTCCGACCATATTCGTCCAAGTTTATCCAAACACTAGCGACTACTTTCTGATTTGTCTTATTTTGTACGTACAAAAACAACGAACCTAAGAACAATTTCACTTTTACACAGGTATTCTGTATTCTGCACTCAATTAATTAGTTAATTACCACATTCCGTCCAATTTTATTTCAAATTCTTAACTTGGGAACAAATGAGAGCTAATCGTACGTTCATTTTTTTTAGTTCGGAATAAAAATTATTGTCACTCGAGAAACGTGTGTGCATGGTTAGCTGGTTGCTTTTTTTGGGGCAAAAATGGTTAGATCCCTTTCATGAGAATGCGAATGATTTATTGACATTTTTTTTAAAATGTTTTACTATATTACCCAAGGTATCTCGCCAACGTCATCTTACTAGGTAAACTCATACTGTCTCCAATGGCGTGGTGTCACCCATTTTGACATAGAAATTCGATTTTATTATTTTGGGCGGTATGAGTTTACCAAGAAAAACGAGCGTCGTCGAGTTACGTTGACATTACTTATTAATTACACTCCAGTGTCACGTGTCACACACTAATTTCATCATTAAGGACTTTCCCTGCTGTCTTTTTATTTCTAAAAACAATTTTTTCAACATCAAATTGTGTCTAAACAATTTAAATTTCGATTTTAAATACCTGCCACGTGTCACGCATGTGTCCCTTCCCGTAAGTCACGTGCCACGCACGTGTCCCTTTATCGCACGTACGTAGGTCACGTGCACTGACTTAGAATCCAACCGACGGCGCCTAAACCAAGAAATCTTAGCCCCGCCCCCACCCCTCGTTGAAAATAATTAATTTTAATAAGGCTAACGTTTGACCCCGTGTCACATGTGACGCGGTCACTATAACAAAACGAATCTGGCATTGGCAATTATTAGAAAGTCACGTGACGATTGGAATGACGATTGACCTAATCCTTTCCGACTAAGACTAGACGTACCACTCCTTGACCCCTTGTTTCCTCCCCCCACCTCCGCCACCCCCACCCCCAGCCCCTGCCCCACTTGTGCGATGATGTCCACCGCCAGGTTGTTGCGCCCCCTGGTGATGGACAGGATTTGTGGGTGGAATGAAGGACTCGTATCGATTGTCTATTTTATAAATGGGGTCATCCCTCCGTTTACACATGAAGAATATGATGAGGATGCTGACAATGATGATCATGAGGAGGGCAATGATGATGATGATAATGAGGGTCGAGTCACTCGTCTCCGCCACAAAGGAATTCCGCGGGTCATTCGATTTTGGTTGAAGTGTGGATTTGACTTGAATCCCAAAATTTTCATCAAATATCCCTGCAATTGGATATAATTGGGGTTTGGGGGTGGTAGGGGGTGTGAACTTGACCGTGGTCACTGCAGGTGGGGGAGGGTGTTCTATTATTGTCGTAGTTCCCGGCGTCTTCACCGTAATCACCGGTTTGTCACGCTCACGCTCTGTCGTCGTCGTTGTGACGTCATCCACGACAGTACTGATTGGGTGACTGAATGTGGACGTCCATGTGGTGTCCTCTGTGAAGATTGAATCGAACGTTGTCCCACCCCCACCGCCAGGTGTCTCGGAATGATGAGTGTCTAACGTGGTCAGGGATTGGTCACCGGAACCAGCCCCACCTCCCGGGAAACAATCTTCATCGTCACAAGGAACGAAATGATTCGAGGGCTGTTTAGGGATAACAGAGGTCGTTGTAGTGATTGGACGGCGTGAGGTCGTACTAGGTGTTTGGATGTAGACGGGTGTGATGAGGTCATCACCGGTTGTCCCCGACCCCGTGTCAAAGACAGGGACGCACTCATCCTCATCGTCCATGATACAACCACCGCTCGACACTAGGTCATCCATTTGACCCACGCCTGGGTTCAAGGATGCTGGTGTCTAAAGGTCAGAGGTTAAAGGTCAGTGAATAAGTTTTATATTTCCGGCCAATCCAATCATTACCTTCTGCATGAGCTGGATATCATTGTCAAGGTCATTTGCCCCATATTTGAGGGTGTTGACTTGATGGACGTCCCCGATGAGACGAATACGCTCCTCCCCTTTTCTCTCTTTCCGACCTTCCTCTCGTTTCTTCTCACTCCGCCCACTGGCGAGGTCAAGGATACGTTTCTCGTTTACTACGACCCCAGACATTATACCCTGCAAGACACGTGACTCACATTAGCATTTTATTCTTGGAGTCTCGTTTCACCCCTTCACGATATAACAAGCGGTTATCCTTGGAAATCGTAAGTCAAGTTCATCTAATTCGCCGGATAATTTGATATCCGGTATTCGACCAATATCCGACCTCACCTGAAATGAGCGTTGAATGACGCGTTGGTCTGAGCGCCATCTTCCACCAATTTGAATATTTCCTTGACTGTTGAACACACCTAATTGGTTTCCTAAATTAAATTCAACGATTAATTGTAATTTTAATTAAAATGTTGGGCGATTAGCAAATTCTAAGTATATTTGGTGAATACCAAAGGAATGTTGAGTGGTGAGATTCCAGTTGTCGATTTGAAGAGAGGAATTCGGACCATTCCGAATGAACTTGAGCACGTGGTAAGTGTTGTCGTTGATGAAATACTTGGAGTTCATGTGAATGTCCCGTGTCCCCAAATTGTACTCCACATTCACACGACCCGCATTCTAAACAAATCAATTAAATAATTTGAAAAAGTGTGACAAATTGGGACACCGATGCACCATTTAGCCTGCCCTTGAATATTGAGGCCGTTTCGACAAAGGCGAAAACAGAAATGACAAAAATTAATGGAACACCCTGTAAAAATATTAACAATTATTTTGCTCACAATGTCAATTTGAATGAAATCATCATTCGGAAGTGAGGAGTCAATTCGGAGAAGAACGGCGTCTGTGTCGAATGTTTGGAAGCCAAAGATGATGACGTCTGCCTTAGTGTCAGGTCGTCCCGCCGGTGGAAATGTGTACAAGATCAAACCATCTCCAGGGCCGAACTCATACGAAATGGACGCTACAAATAGGCAATCAAATTTTGACCTTTGACCTTCCCCCCACGGCTTTAGTCCGAATACCGTATATGACCGATGAGAGAAAAGATTGGGTTTCTATTTCAAATTGATCCCTCGTGAACCTGGCGCGGCGTGACATGATTTACTGGGGTAATTCGAACCTCATTTCATGGTATGACCTTAGGGCGTAGGCTTCTAATCGGTCATTTACGGTAAATTCGAGTAAGGTGTGCTTTCTTATAAGATACCTTGAGTGCAAGTGCTGCCTGTGTAAGAAGTCGTGTCACAATTACACGTGACCCCACTCCATTGCTCAATACATTGCCCCCCGTTCGAACAAGAGTCATGCGTGCATTTCTCATTCAAATCTAAAATCAAAATCATTCACAAACATTCTCGTGGTGCGCTAAATATTCACGGTCACTAAGAATTTCGTCAATTTTATTAATCGGCCACATTCGGCCATTTCCGGCCAATGTAGGTCATTCGTCAATATTCGACAATAGTCGGACATTTTAGGATTTTAATTTCTTTACGAGCCTTTACTCTTAAAGATATTCGGAAGTTTCGTTAATATTCGGTGGTATTCGTTGATATTCTGGATCAAATTGGTTTTATTCGCGGATACTCCGTGTGACTTCTCGTTCTAGCAATATTTGATTTCCTTGCAAGTTATGCACAAAGTTATTCGAAAATGGGCAGTTAATTTCGTTAATATTCCGCCGTATTCGTCGATATTCGAAGGATTCGGTGATATTCGGTGGTATTGGATGATATTCCGAGTAAAATTGATCTTATTCGGTGATACCCGATGGCACTTCTTAAAAATATTGAACATAGCTCATATTTTTGTTAATATTCGGTGGTATTCGATGATATTCGGGATCAAATTTGTCTACTTCGAGAAATATTCGGCGATACTCGGCGAAACTTTTCAATATCTTGGATAACCGAATGAATATTTAGCACACCAATGAAATAATATGTACATTTTCTAAAATTCTACACAAATTGTGACATTTTCAACTAATTGCTGTGAAAAGTGGTTCAATAAAGCGGAAGTGAATTTATGGCGTTATAAAGTGCTTGAATTGAACAGGCGACTTACCTTCGCATCCATTGACGATGAGATTTGATGGGAGCAAAGCATCTTTGACCAAATTAATTGATTCACCATTTAATTCCACACTAGCCAAACATCCAATGAAACCCGAGCGAGCATCCACAGGGAGATTAGGGTACATGTTTTCCGGAACGCCACCTAGCGGATCAAAAATGGTCTAAAATAAGAGAAAAAAGCACAACTTGACAATAGATGGCGTACCAATGTAGAGTAATCCATTGAGATCCAAATACTGTGACCCATTGACTAAGTCAGCGCGATGTGACGTAGTGATGACGTCATCCAGAATGAGAAGATTGTTATGAGTATTCCTGATAATGGAGACAGAGTGCCATTTATTGTCATTGACGAGTCTTCCGCCATGACTCATTTGAACGACACCCGTCCCCAAATCATAAGAATAAGTGAGGACGCCACCAGATAGGTAAACAGCGATGTAGTCATTATAATTCCCACCATTGTACAGCAACAAAGAGTTCAAATATTTAGTCCGGAATTGAAAATAAATCCTGACATTTGAATAACCCTTCAATTGTTGTAGTCCAATGAATGTACTCTTCAACGTCACTGCATTGTCAATCACGTGCTTCATTTTGTTAAATTTGGCTGTCACGTAAGTGTGGTTCAATTGGTTCGTTTGAAGCAAATCAAATATGTTTAAGTTGTTCAGGAATAATTGTTCTAGGTGACCGACGTAGGATAAAATGTTCAAATTGTGATTGTTTATTCCGCCGATTAAAATGTTTCGGACGATCAGCTCCCAGTCACGTGTTAGCACTTCACCTGTCAACCAGAACATTCAGTCAACATTTTATTTATTACAGCAGTATTGCCAAAATATTGAATAGAAATGGCGCCTTTCTAGCACTTTTTATCGAAAATCGGTATAACACGATGACCGTCGGTCATAATCGGCTGCATTCGGCATATTGATATTAGTGATATTCGGATATATTCGGGAAAAATTTGATGAAAATCGGTACTACTTGGACGCTTTCGGCCAATATTTTGTAATATTCGGCTATATTCGGTAAAATTTGACGAAAATTGGTAATGCTTGGACGTTTTCAGCCAATTTTTTCTAATATTCGGTAAAATTTGATGAAAATCGATAGTGCATGGACGATTTCAGCAAGTATTCTGTGATATTCGGTCATATTTGGTAAAATTTGATGAGGATTGGTACTACTTAAACGTTTTCAGCCAATAATTTGCGATACTGGGCGCATTCGTAGGTATTCGTAGAAAATCGTTACTACTTCGACGATTTCAGCAATATTTTGTGAGATTCTGTAATATTCGGTTTTTGATGAAAATCGGTAGTGATTGGACCTTCTCGGCAAATATTCGGTAAAATTTGATGAAAATCGGTACTAATTGGTCGTTTTGGCAAATATTTTGACATTCGGTAATATTCGAACATATTCGGTAAAATTTGATATAAAGAATTACCGTGAACTGGTGGAGAGTCATCGATTTGAATACGCAAATGATTCCCGCGTCTCATGACTTTCACCAGATGCCACTGATTGTCATTCAGGTCTAAACCGGCCACAAGAATCTGTAATGAAAGAATTAAGTATAATGAGATTCAGTATCCAAAGGTCAAGTGTGACTGTGACTAAAATTCACCTTCTCCCGATCTCCAATCCGCACAACAAGCTTTATTCTTGTGAATTCTAAGGACAACTTGAAATAGTCCGAAGTCCCACGCTCGTCGTGCTCCAAAGTTCTACTGGATTTGGCTGAATCCATGTACACCAGCAGTCCTTTGGAATCGAAATTCAATTTTTTGTAAAGAAAATCGAACAAAAATTTCCTGAAAATTTGAAAAGAATTGCGTCACACCTGTCGGTCGGTTGGTCCGGAATCTGAGCATGACATCTTGAGCCTCCATTTTCAATGGTACTTCTTCTGTTTTGATTTGAATATACTGCGTCCCATCAAAACTGGCAACCGGGGCACCTGATACACACGAAAGGTCAATTTGGTCAGTTGACCTTTTGACTTACGTCTAGCCAGTCAAAGTAAATTTTGTCTACTCACTTTTATGACAGGTGCTGCCCATGTAGTCCGTGTGACTGCAGTCACAAATAAATCGACTCCATCCTTCTGTACATTTCCCATTGTTCAAACACGGGCTTGGGTCACAGGAACTTCGATCCCCTGTCTCACTCACTTCATGGCACAGCGGCCTTATTGAACCTGTAGGTCAAAGGTGAAAGGTCAATGTGGGCCAAACCTAATCGTTACTTGGCTTCACACTAAAATATTCTCAAGAATGAAAAAGGAATACAAAATATCACTGGAAATATACATGACGTCTCGAATACGCTATTTCGAATTGTGACCTTGACCTTACCGATATCTTGTTGTTGCATGAGTGTGACGAGGTCAATTTCGGCGTCATTGATAATCAATCCATTGAGACAACCAATGTATCCCAAATTCAGATTAGTTGTCCATAGAGTAGGAGGATAAGGATGAACTGAGGTCAGGAGGTACTGTTTGAACCCGCCGACATAAATCTTATTGAAATGGAGTTGTTTGGCAATGCCTTTAGTATTGAATTGAGTGATGAGGTCATCAACTGTGATTGTCCCGCTCCGACCGTTCCGAATCAGCACGACCTTGTGCCACTCTCCATTGTTCAGCACTTGGTCACTACTTCCACCTTGTACCCGTAGGTGACCATTTCCCAAGTTAATATTCAAGTATACAAGACCGTCCAATAATTCTAGTCCGATGTAGTAGTCCTCCTGGAATAGTGTCCGATATAACAGATAATTATCAGATATTATATAATATTTAAAAAAAAAATTCGCGTCTTCGGCTCATAACCTTGACCCGAATTGATATCACGAGGTGACTTACATTGCGTAAGCTGTGGACCCCGACAGATGTCGGTTGATCCCGGAAAGCGTAGAGCAAGAGTCCATTCGGCTCTGTAGTTTTCAGTTTAAAAGCAAAGGTGTCGCTAGTAGAGCTGGTCAAGCCCAGGTGAGGACTATGTGACCCATTCCACGTCGAGAGTACCTGTAACATACAACATCTCATAAATATCAGTGTGCCTAACAATTCGTCCTATGTCACCGGCAATTATAGGAAACAGTGAATTACTTACAAGGTAAGACTCTGGCGTGGTAAAAGTGATTGTCCCACTTGTCATCTGACATTCAAAATTTCGAAATTAATTTAATTAATCGAATAATTAATTAATAATTAATTGATTGGTTTCCTTACGGAATGTTTATTGGCAATACTCTGTTGGAATTGCTGCCAGTTAGCACCAGTAGTTGGCTGGTAACATTTGAACACAATATTTCCGTGCACGGTGATGAGGCGATGGCGGGATCTGGCCAATTCCAGCAATTCCAGCCGTAAGGTGTCTGCACGATACTCCACCTTGAAACATCATTCAAAATTCTATCGATTGTCTTAAAATCCACACAATTTACTACTTACATTACAAAATGCGTTACCTTTCGTAGGCACCCAATGAAATTGGTGGGTTGATCATAGATCCCAATGATTAAGGGTTTGAGTGTGTTGTAGCCACCAATGGTGACGTGATTGGAAGATAGGATTGTAAATGCACCGGCCAATGTCCATCTCTCCAGGAATATTCCGTCAATATTCGACGTAATCTGACAATTCAACAGTACTTTTAATTTTTAGCATTTTTTAATGCAACTTTTTTATTCCTTATACGCGTAAGATTTTTTTTTAAATAATCGTCGATTATTATGGAACAATTTGCTCCCCTTAAGTACGTGACCACGCCCACAAATCGTGGATAGGGGAAATTGGTACACTGGCACCAAAGTGGGGCAAATTAGCCTACCTTACCCTAAACATGGTCACTTTAATTCACTTGTATAACATGGATTTTGTTTATTACGAAAACTGAATGACCCAGAGGTCAATGACCATAATGGTACTTTAAGGTCAGCATGATATTATTCAAAATTTGGACGACAGAGGGCTCTTGCATAAAAAATGTTGAAAGCTGGGAGTAGAGTTAGCCAAGCAAAAATGAATCAAACAGAAAGACACACCCATCCTTTGTCTTCAATTCTCGTCTTGGTCTCGGGTTCAATTCCTACTCAATTCACTCTAACTTTTTGTTGTTTACCTTCACATTTTTATGCGTAGACGTAAAGCGCCCTATTCAGGTTAAAATTCGTGCGCAGTAGATCGAATCCCCGGGGAAACCACAAACAATTGAGTAGAAAATGTATATCTCACTTTTTGAAAAAAATGTCGTGGTAATATTCTAAAATCTACTGAGACTACTGTAAGAATGAATTCTGACTCACATGGCACAAACTCGTCATTTTCGACATCTGTTATTTTGCATGAAATTTGAATGAAAAGAAGAAAGGGGGAGGAGTCGAAGAAGAATGAAGAATGGAAAGAGAGCAGAGCAGAGCAGAGCAGAGAGTAGATGCAGAACAGATGCAGAACACAGCGGCAGACACACAAATCAATTCCAAACAAACTCATTAGTCAAACTTCAATCAATATTAACAAGGTCACAGTCACGGCCACGGCCTCGGTCACGGCTATGGACATTACCTCTTGTATTTTTCGATGAACTCTGACAGAGTGCCAGTGATTGTCATTGAAACGATCAGGGTGGATCTTAGTGTCCAAAGGCCCACTCCCAATATTCACGGACAAGTAAAGTCGCCCTTCTCTCATTGACACGGAAAAGTAGTCTGTCCCGTCCCCTGAGTCACAATGTTAATTAATCGTCAACAAAATGTATGACATCCGGTTGGAAATGTGATGAATTTGGCCATTTTTTCTACATATTTTGCATATTGACCTCTCGAACAAACGTTCTGGTGGAGTAAAGTCGAAGAAAAGGTTTTGTGGCCGTCGGAGGTCATAGGTAATCACTTCTTTGTATTCGGGTGCCCTTGGAGGTCAGATTAAGGCCGAAAACTACATTGACCACGGCGTATTAACTGACCCGCTTGTCGCAGCATAATATCTTGACCTTTTATGACCTCCTGAGGTCATCGCTGTTAAGTTTCCGGTTTTAGACGTACACAAACCTCTCAAGCGGTCAATTCGTACAATATATCAAGAAAAATTGGGCCAAATCGAACAGGCGGGATGTTTAGTGGACTTTGATGATCATTAGAGGGCGTGGAAACGTACCTGAGTAGAAGAGAAGTCCGTGAGTGTTGGTGGTTTTAAAAATGAAGGAGATCTCATCGAGGGTACTTAAGATGGCTTCACTCCCACCCCCACCCCCACCCGCATTCCCATTCCCTCGCATGTCGTACTCAATGTACTCGTTCCCTGTGAATGTTCCTTCCGCTGTTTCCTTCTCTGTAAATCACATGACCACATTAGACCTACATGTCATTATATTTAGGAAATTTAGGCTTCGGGCTAAGTGACCAGACATTTGGCCAAATGACTAAACCAGTTAAAGCCAAGTCCCACGGTGCATTACATAATGATTGCCGACATAATTTTGCGGGGTAAGGAGAGAAAATGAAAACGAACCTTTCTCACAGAAGTTTCCTTGGAAGTCGATGTGTTTGCAGTCACAGATTGGGCCATTGTCCGTAGAAATGCAAAACCCGCCATGTTGACAAGGGTCGTGACGCTCACACGCTTCTCCACCACCAATCACCAATCCCTGAAACAAAATCATTGATTTTATTTGTGAAGCTCACAAAATTATCTCAGAATTATTGACTATTATTAAGAGCACGAATTTCAGACTGAACTGTTATCAACAATTGGACGGTTTGTAATTTAGTTGTTATGAACCGCATTGCACATTCGAATAGTAGATTTTTGACCAGAAGGCCTAGAAATGGGTGAGAAGGTCAAGGTTTGGTGAAAAGTGTTGGATGTGGAGGCAGGGGCAGGATAGCGTAGTGGTACGAGTGACTGACGTCCGGAGCGGGATGATTGAGTGACATCCAGAGTCAAGTGAGAAAAAAAGTGGTAGAGATGAAAAGTAGAGATTTGGGTCTAGAACTCTAGAAGTGTAGAAGAAATAGTTGGAGTCTAGAAAAGAGTGAGAGCCAACGGGTTATGCTCAAATTCATTCATCTCAAGAGTGTCAAGTGGAAGGACACAAGTCAAGTCAATCCAAAATGTTTACAGGGCGGTTCATAACTTTTTTTTTCTTTCTTTCTTTACACCAAACCAATTCAACTATTTAAACGACAGTCCCGGTAAGACACTCTATTGTCTTCCATATTTACTGGAAAAGGAGGTACCTCTAGTAGTAGGGAAAAGTAGGAAGTATGCCTGGGTTGCTATGCAGCGTAGCGTCAATTAATAATTAGTGAGACAAATGAAATATATGTTATGAACCACCCTGTAAAGTATATTAGGTTTGGACGTGGTCCCATGTAATTTTGAACTGATGACTTGTTAGTATTTGGGAAGAACAACAATCTTCAACTCCTCGTGTATTTATAGAGAGGAATCTACATTAATTATCATCTCCAGTTTTCCCTTTGACAGAACTCATTTCCCTTAGACCAAGGTTACCCCAAGACCGAACTCATGGACCTTATCACCACATGTTCTGTTCTCCGCAAATTCATTCCACCAATACGTTTCACAATACAATGTATTTTTGGCACTATTTCTTCGTATTTTTCCCACCAAATTAGGATTCCGTTCCAATTTCGCATTATTTCTCAGAAAAAGTTTATGATTGTCAATGGACAAAAATAGAATATTAGGGTAAGGTACGCTAATACGCCGCATGTTGGTACATATTATGTGCCAATTTGCGTATTCCGCCATTTGGTCACGTGCTCATGGCGTGGAGCAAGAAAAGTGTTCCTATTCGTCACATTCGAAATTGTGGGCGCGCTTTGTTGGTCACATGATCATGAAGGCAAGAGGTGGAGCAAATTGCTACATTCGCTCCAAAGATGGGCCACATTAGCCCACCTTACCAAAAATCGGCATATCATCCCATTTCAGACGGGAGTAGAATCCTGTTTAGTTACCTTCTTCAGGAGTCTAATATAAATTTGAGTTTTTCTTACTACTAGGGGTACATTGGCAAAAACCGCTGCTCTATGGAAATTACAAAAATAAATTGTTGTCGGCGCCTTTGATTTCCTAGATGCAAAAATACGTACAGGGTGGTTCATATCAAATTGACCCATATTCTACCGACCTAAATTCAATGATTGTGCAATGTTTGAAAAAAAAAAGAGATATACATTTTTTCAGAATTTTGCATACGATGCGATGAGATATTGATATGTAAAATCATTTATGTAGGAGGAGGTGGCGTCAGCTGTGACGTCATCCTTGCAAAAACAAGTTATAGACAGTAATTGACATTTCCTGCAAGACTTTGTTGGTTTTGTTGAACATTTTCGTTCGAGATTTCTTAGAATTGCATTAAAATTGGCCAAGTAAAGTTTTGCAGAAAGTGATCTGCTTATCATTAACGAACAAGACATGACGCTAGAGTTAGACGGAATCTAGAATCTAGAAATAAGGGCATATCTGAGAATAAAAAATGTCAAAATAAAGAAAGCCAGAGAAGAAGACAGAAGACGGAGACTTTGGTTGAGACAGGACTCAAATTTACACAAAACATGTGGACGGTTCGTTTGGTTTTGCTACTGAAGGATTAGAGAGACGGGACGTGTGAAGAGTTCTCAAAAATCCTATCTGATAAAAAATGAATGAATATTTTAGTAAACACTTCACATCCTCATCAGCCCTTAAGCTTGTTTGGATCACCATGTGAATGGGGTCATAAATGTCACACAGAGGAATTCAGAAGCAGGAGCGACGCGAAACGGCTCAAGGAAAATAATCCCTTTGGGCCCAGCACTACGACCCGTCTCAGCATCAAAACATTTAAATCCTCAAATTAAACCCGGACTTTACCAGTTTGGGAATGGTTTATCAGATTTTTAGCTGTGTTAATACCATAGATAAAACGGGCCATTCTATACGAGGGCTGTCCCAGGAAAATAGGAACACATTCGCATACTTTGTGGGACAGCCCTCGTAATTTTATCACAGTGTTTCTAATTATTCGAATAGTCATCTTGCAGATTCTCAGCTGTACCTCGAAGTGATAGACTATAAGAGCCTTACCATACGAGGGCTGTTCCAAAAAAAAAAGTAGGAACACATTAGCATTTATTCTGGGACAGCTCTTGTAATTACATTATGGTCTTTGCAGTTATTT
The DNA here is from genome assembly GCA_034694305.1 of Protaphorura glebata. NCBI lineage: Eukaryota > Metazoa > Arthropoda > Collembola > Poduromorpha > Onychiuridae > Protaphorura > Protaphorura glebata. The sequence continues at coordinate 13,581 of JAQFYE010000527.1, forward strand.
GTATAGTAAATTTGCAGAATTTTAGGTGTACGTAAAAGCGATAGATTAAAAGAGCTTTACCAAACGAGGGCTGTCCGAGAAAAATAAAAATACATTCGCATTCTTTCTAGAACAGCCTTCGCAATTTTATTATGGTGTTTTTAATTATTCGTATGGTAATCTTCCATATTTTTAGGTGTACATAAAAGCAATAGACTATAAACGCCTTACCATACGAGGGCTGTCCCATAAAACAAAATAAAAAACACATTCGCATTATTTCTGGGACACCCCTCGTAATTGCATTATGGTGTTTTTAGTTAATTTTGTGGTAATATTGCAGTACTTTGGCTGTTCCTAAAAGCGATAGACTATAAGCGCATTACCATACGAGGGCTGTTCCAGAAAATAGAAATAAAACACATTCATATTCCTTCTGGAACAGCCCTCGTAATTTTGTTGTGGTGTTTTTAGTTATTTGTGTGATAATCTATGGTCAAAATATAATCTATGCGTATTGAATCCAGAGATACATACGTAGCGGCTTTAAAATCTGCAAGCTTGCACCCAAAAATGGTATGGTGTCCGAACTCCGAGCCGAGAGCGTGAAATGTAATATAATTTAGCGCGCAATCATTTAAAAATGTGCAAAAATAATCAAAAAGCACGATAAATCAGATAATTACTACAAATCAGATCAGCTAGAAATGAAAATATCAGATAATAATCATACCTTAGACTCAAGGATATCCTGAGGTTTATTACTATGATGATCATGATTAGAATAAATGAGATTCCTGACAGCCCCCCGAAACCTGGGTTCAAAGATGACACTGGGAAGACTCAACTCACTGATCTTATTATTGAATGACGTGGGAAGTCCACCAATGTACACATGACCTCCTGAGACATTGACCCCCTCACTTTGTCTTCCAAAGACAAAGTCCCTGCCCGTGCTGACCTTGGACTGGGTCATATATCCATCTAAGGTCAAACTGGTCTCAGGTCCATTCCTTTTGATCTCACAACGATGCCATAAACCATCATTCAAATGACTGCCGAGAGTGATGAGGAGGGACTGGCCATCCTTGTCCAAATTATATCTGAGTCTTAAACTCCCTTCAATTAATTTTAATTCAAAATAATCATCCCCAACTCCATCATCTGTGTAGAGAATGAGTCCGCTCGGTTGGATTGTATTGAACTCAAGGACTAAATTACTCTCACCACTCCAACTCTTAAATTTTACATAACTTGAGTCACTCCCTTCTAAAATAAACCCGTGTGTCAAGGTGGTCACCAGTATGACCCCGACGACGCCGATAATTATTTGTCGACCCATTGTTATTGACCTTCACATTTTAATTTTGCCATTTGTCACGTGTAACGTCCTTAGTCCACAGACCAACTCCACAATCCCACATCCACACACACGACACATTCACACATTTTTAAATTTCCAAAAGTTTTTTTTTGAAAATTATTTTTATTTTCAAAATTTCCGAATTGTTCGGTGTATTTGATTTTTTTTTCTGTGGTGTGGACTGTGGACTGTAGACTACGAGGATAAGAAAGGAGGGAGCGATAATGTCGCGTGCGCTAGAAGAACTGAGCTCCTAGCCTCCATTCCGTTCCTAGGACACCAGATCGATACTAGAGAACTAAGGCGCTAGTACGCTAGACGAAAGTTAGGCAGTCAGTCTACAGGGTGTCCCATGTGTCATGGGACACCTCTGCCAGTCACTCACAATGCCTTTGTTTATTGTACACGTTACAGTGTGTATCAGTGCATGTGCTGCTGAAATAATACAAATTGTCTTATTTTTTTCAGAAAACTAAAGTTGTGGACGGGTGTTGTAGTCTACAGGGTGTCCCATGCGAAAATAACCCAGAATATGACATTTGAATATATTTAATAGATATTGAGTCTACTGCGTATAGTGTTTAAAAAGTTAAAATTCGATTCTGATGAAACATTTTTCTGAAAAATATAAATAAAGAAGGATTTTCTAGTCTACAGTCTGCAGGGTGTTCCATTTGTGATTAACACAGAATATGTATTAAATGCATACCGTGAACGGTTGGAAAAATCTGAATCTTCTACCAATTCCACCATTTCCTGAAAAAAAATTTCAAATGGAAATGTATGGCCAATATTCATGGACCACCCTGTTAATTCACGGAAAATAATTTTTTTCTGACATAAATACAATATTTTCGCATAAATATCATAAATATGGGACATCCTGTAAAGCATAACATAGCAACACCCCGTTAACTTAACATAAATATATATATGGAACACCATGTATGTAGAACATAACATAACGATACGCTGTTAGCCTAACAAAACCTAACCTAATATATCTATGGGACACCCTGTAGAACAAACATAAGGACATGCTGTTGGCCTGATCAAACCTAGCCTAAAATGTGTATGGGACACCCTGTAGGACATAACATAACGATACCCTTGTTAAACTAACCAAACCTAACCTAAAAGACGTGTGGGACACCCTGTAAAACATAAACCTAACCAAACGTAATAAAATAATATATATGGGACACCCCGTAGGACCTAACATAACGAAACGACATGCTGTTGAGTGGTTTGAAATGACTTTGTCAACTCAACTCTTTCTTTTCAACCATGGACGCAAAACTCTGTCAACAAATTATGGGATGGCTTTATCGCTTTATCGTCAAAATCAACAAATTTTGTTGTCAATAAACCCTGTTTTTATTTAAACATTTTTTTTTAAGAAAAAAAAGGAAAAAAAGAATTAAAGTGGAAGACGGACGCGATGGAGTCTATTTTTAATTTTAAGGTAAAGTTGTGGTGCAACTTTGTTTTTTGCTTTTTGGTGTGACAAACCTTCCCATGGTTCCTTTCGCTCATCCGCATCCTCGTACAAGCAAAAACACTTGAAGAGAAAAAAAAAGGAATGGCCCACGAGTTGTACATTATCTCCCATAAATCCTTGTTTTAAAAATAAAACTACTAAAACCCTTTCCACCCATTTCTCCATCATCAACAAAATCTTCGTCTCAATTTTTTTTTTGGCCAACAACAACAGAAATTTCAAGGAAATTCTCATTACAAAATTGTAATCCAAATACAGGGACGCGTGCGACGCGACACACGACACGTGACATTTTTTCCAAAAAAAAAAAGGATTCGTGCATTTTTTATGTTTGTTTTCAGATTAGAAATCAATTAATTTACACCCCACGTACTCTATGCGTACGTGTACTTGACAACTGTCATCAATTATTAACAGTTTCATCCAAGGTGACTTGACAACGCTATCTTACTAGGTGAGCTCATAATATCCAAACAAAAATGAATGATGATTTTGCGAAAGAGTTTTGAAAAATTAGGTTACGTGAGACTCAAATTTAGCAATATCGACCTTCCCTTTTTTGTTTGGACAGTATGAGCTTACCTTAGAAAAGTTGTCTAACTATTTGGTTCCGAGAACTAGACATAAATTGAGTCCGGATGAATGTGTGGGCGGAATTCCAACTTGATCTCCCGTTAATCACTACTAATTTTTCTCTAGGGACAATTGCATGCCAATGCCAAATATCAATGAAACAAAACCAAGTGCAGAGATAAAGTTGTCTGACGTCCAAATTGACGAAAATTAAGTGCTTTCCGTTTTTTGCGAGGTTACCAAATTGTTACTATTTTTTATTCGGGTAAATTTTCAGGGTTAACTGTTGTAAACAAGCGGACCGTACTTAATCATAAGTCTAAAGCTCAGGGTTGTCTATAAAAATGTTGCCCAAATTTTGAAAACAATTTTTTTTATAATGATTCCTTTTTATTCGATCAGACTTTTCAGTGTCAACTGTTGTAAATACGCAGACAATAACACTTGAGTCAATACGAAACGGTTCGACCTAGATTTCTTTACGATTTATGAACTTGGCTTAACTTCCTGACTCGATATCATTTTTGACCTTGTCATTTTATCCTTTGAATATTTTAAAATCGGAAAAATATTTATAACTCTTTTTTTTATGTCTCAACATAAACCCGGATTAACGTAAGAGATAGAAATCCAACTCGTCATTCAAAATTAATATGACAAGCGGAAGTGCGTTGTCAATGTGGTTTTGACACGCCATGACGTCATTTGAGTCTAGCGTGCTATGAAAATATTAGTATGGTTTTGCTAAGGAGTTTTGAGTGACAGGAGTCAAAAATCGCCTCGATTTTTGTGGACCATACAACCTTGACTGTTATTTACGTGCGTGCCAATTTTTATGGGGAACGGAGAAAGAGTTAACCCTGATAGATATTTCTATCACCAATTCCAATCCAGCTATCACATAAATTTAAATGATGTGAAAACCGTTTGGGTATGAATGGGACTCTAAATTGCTCTCGAGCACGTAAATCCTTCCTCGACTACTAAATTATATTATAGGGTACGTGCGTATTATAGCGGGTCTTAATATACTCACACATATTTGATTCCAGGTTACCATTTTCACCAAAAACTAAAAAATATTTGTTGTAAAATACTTGGAAAAATTCTCAACACAGGGTTGCATGGGATTTCCATGCTCATCCAGGTTAAAATTTTTGACTGGGGACCGAAATTTCTCCGATGACCTCTGATGACCTCGTGACCACGTCGAATAATTGATTCAGAAGATTCCAAGACCTTCATTTGTTTGTCAAATTTTTTGGGTTATTGTAGTACCGTCACATTAAGCGAAATATGCAAAGTTTTTACTTATGGGCGGACCGAAATTCTGGCTATTTCATGCAATAATTTGTGGGTTTTCTGAACACTAATACCGCACGCTCCAGAATCACACCTATGTATGTAGGGATGTGTGTATTTGATTGAAATATATATCAGTTTGATCTGTTGTCAACATTCAGACCAACTCATCTGAAGGAAAATAAAAGTCCTCACAGCTGCCCAGACAGAAATACATAGATTTACACAAATTGGATAACAATTAAATGAATACCCCCGCCAAAAAAATAGGAAATTAATTAGGCCATATAGTGAGAAACCTGCCCGCCCGGTCGCTCTGGGTAGGTTTCAGAATTATCAATACCTCTAAAGCAATCATTGTTGTAACAGCCACCCTAGCGGCAAACATCCACTTCCTTCCACTCACATAAAATATGCGAAATTTTTTGGCCTAGATTTAGCATTAAAAGTCCTGAATAACTTTTGTAAAGAGCCTACCCCGAAAAGTTGAACCGTTTGACCTGGCCGCTAGAAATGTATGCTTAAATGGACAAAATGCACTATCCTGAGATCCAAGGAATGCATGAACGGTTTGGCTTCTCGGGGTAGGAACTTCACAATAGTTTGTCCGGAGGTTTCGGGCTGAAACATAAAAATATAACCGAATCCGACATTTCAAGTCTTGCGAAAAATAAGTAATATAATCAAAATATCGTTAACTATATGGAGGATAGCATGAATGCTACACAGAACAATGCGGATGTTCCGCCCGCGCCGACTTGACCCAATTTGAAAAATATAGACATATCTGGCCCCTTGTAAGATATCCGAAAACCTGGCCATGAATGCGGTCTTTTGATTATTAAAAAGTTAACCAATCTGCATGGTGAATATGATAAATGACGGGATGAGAATCCAATTAGCGTCATTCCACGTAAGATTGCAAAGAAAATGGTCTCTGGTTGATCCTCATTTCTATTAGAAATGTTGAAATTTGCCCTGATGAGATGTACGCTGCACATATTTATGTATTTTAAATATAAAAGTTAAGAATTAAAGCCACAAATCACGGCTCGATTCTTACCATCAATCAAAACCGAAGATTAGAACATCTTGCGAGTAAGATATTGAGACAATGATCATGTGGAATATTTATTCTAAAATCTGACCTACATAACATGTACTCAACAAATATTTTACTATGTATTATTCAACGTTTTTGATATATTGGAGTGTATTGTAATTTATGTACATGCGTCTCTCGTGTCAACAACGCGGAATGTAAGAACAAAATGTCATTTGGATTACATTCGGCAAAACAACCCCTAAACTTAATTGAACGATTTGCGCTATTAATTCTTAGCACTATTGCTTGATTCGGTATCTATATAGTCATGCCTTCAATTAAATCCCGCAGCCTTATGGTAATCCACGAAGACCGGTGAATAATTTAAATATTCTGAGACGTTCACTCGTCTTTACCCAAACCGACCCTTTACATCAAACGACCTGTGACCTCAAACACTCAAGTCCCAAATCACACACACAAGTAAAACACCAGACAAGCACAAATAAACGATTAGGCACAACACACAAAAGAGTTAATCTTTAACTAGAACACAAAGATTTATTCCCTACAAGAAATTACAAAGCCTAAGATAATTTATTAATTATTAATTGAAGTAATTGAAAAGACTAAACACACGAACTCAAAACTCCAGACACAACTTCCTAGCTCAAGATCCCTAGCCCGAATACTGACTGTCCCGTTCATTCCTGATTCCAGACGTACATGGAAACACAACAAACATCCCAATCATTAATTTGACATTCATTACATTACACAATTATTGAGGACATTCTACTTCTTTCTGACTACTAACTAACTCAGTATTCCTACAATATGGTAAAAATCCAGCCACATTTTAGATGGCGAATTGAGATAGGAATTTAGCCTAAATGAAGCAAACGCGAGTGGTGTCACCTGTCCAGTGCATGGTAAGAAAAGAGATCTACGCCAAGGCTCGTACACTCAATTTTAGGACCTCACTTCACTATCACGTCCTAATTCTGACACCGATTTTCGTATTCTCATAAAATTTTTGAGGGACAGCTGACAATTTTTTTGAAATTTTGGGGAGGGGGGGGGAATGATATGATGACTATACTACTCTTGTCTCCACTTTTAATAATTACGCTATACTGTTTCTTACTTGTCATTCTCATTAGCACGAATAGCACTATTGAAATATTTATATTTGAACAAATTAGTATAACATGAGACGTTGATGATCAATGCACTATGATTATGTCTTCCGTCAAGAAATTATTACAGATTTGGCAGAACTCCAGACTATTAAAACCAGGTGTGTGACACGCAGAATACAAAATTTTGTTTTATGTAAAATCTCATCCACGTTTGTTTGAAAAAGTTAAAGAAATACATTCTGCGGAAAGTCCACACATGAAGAGATGGACCCAGAAACGTCTGTGTGACCCGATTCTTGTAATATTATGTGGACAACCAATCAATATCCATTCAGTATCGTCCATATTAAGTATACTAATTTATTGTAATTAAGCCAATCCAGGATTCTATGTATTAATGTCAAGTTCTATCTAATGAATCGTCTGAATTATTAAAGACATATCATCCACAAATAAAATTGCCAAGCATCATACGCAGTATAATTGATCTACAGACTGACGGGCAATGTGCTGATTGTATTTTTAAGTGATTGAGTGTGTCCCGGCCACTACGCGGAGAGAGCAAATAGAGCGGGATTAGGTACAATTATCCCATGATTAGAGAACTACTGTTCATGACTATGAAGAATTGAAATAGACAAGGTCTTCGGATGTACTCTTTGAACAAGAACAAATGTTTGTTATCCTTAAGGGTAAGGGTCCAGACTCTTGACCACGACCATGGCTTTTGTCAACCACTTGACTCACAAGGACACCATGAGTGCGTAAAGTGGGCCAGACACATCTACTTGTCCATTTTTAAACATCCGCTGATATTCAGAGTAGGAAAACCCGAATGAGTAACAACTAAGACATCCGCACGTATATCGCAATTATCGGAAAATACAAAAAATCCGTAAATCGTCTATTTTTTCTAATCGATTCAGTTCAATTGAGGTATTTCTCAAGATCTGGGGTTGGGCAAGCAATTTTTGACTAAGATCCGGGGCTCAACTAATTTGGCGGGTATTTGTGTTAATGATTAATTATAGTAATGAGTAATTTTGGGATGAAGGAGGATGAGGATGAGTGTCTGTTTCTGTGGCTGTTGGCCGTGGGCCGAAAAATCATTTGTAGTTGGTGATATGAGAGGGAATTTCGGAGGAAGGGAAGCAGACGATTTCCTTTCCCTTTCTTCTTCACTATCATCTTCTCTTTCTTCTCAGACTTCTTTGACTTCTACTTCTTCCCTACAATCTCCACTCTTTCTCAGTTTCTTATTCTTATTCTTATGTCATGTCCATCCATCCCTTCTCATCCCAAATCCCCGACAAACAATACGGCGGACCAGGCTACAGGGTCCCAAATATATCCAATCTTATAATACATACTATTCCTAATATGTCCCATGTATTCTTTGTATGTCTAATTATCTTTTTGCCTAAGGAAGGTACCCTTAACAGTAAGAGAACCTAATTGATACCTTGAAGTACGAAATGAACCACCGGAACTAAGAATCGGGTGCTAATCGCAATATGGTGATAGGGTATACATTTGCGACCCTGTACATAAATTGTGGATGTTCGGACTTAAGGGACAAGTGCGTGGACAGACAAGTGATTCTTCTCAGTCCGTCACACACACTGTACCGGTCACCACATCATCATCCCAATACCAATACCAATCATTACCATTAAAAAAAAGTCTAGTAGAGATAGGGGTACTTTCCATGGACTAAAAAGTGCGTTCCCGACGTAGTACGTTGAGTGGGATCATGTTTCCCACATTCCAACAATACCTGTAAGTAACAAGGACCGAGTACCAAGTACCTGGGACCCTTACATTCCAGACCTCAGTCCCTTACATTACATTGAAATCCTCGACCTTGTACCCATGCGGTGTCTGGTTATTCTCCCTTATAAGAAACTACACCTGTGCCACAACATGGAATCTCCCCAATGTTCGGCATTTCGTGTGAACACGTGTATTTTGAAAATAATTGGCACGCAAGCACACACGCAAATTTCTAAGAATTGCATACAGGGTCGAATTCTTTTTCTCAAATTATTTCAACATTATTTTGAAATTATTTCTTTGAAAAAAAAAAAGTTTGTGTCAAAATTACTTCAAAAACCCTTCAGGAGAATTAATTATTTTCTGGCTTTTGGGCTTTCAGACGAAGGATTTTAAAATTTTCAGAAAAAATAATTTTTGCATCGATGTTACTTTTGAAAAGCCGTAATATGGAATAAGAATAATATTTTAAGCTAATTTCGTTTCTCATTTTGAAAAATTGAACTTTATTTTCGTCAGAAGTTATTTCAAAACAGTTGTAGCAAGAAAAAATACTTAAATCCTAAGAAATAATTTGTATTCTGAACTATCTACTTACTACAATCAAAATTAAAATGTTTATTTTGAGGTGTTTAAAGTTTTTCTTTAACTTCTAAACGGATTTCTTAACTTTTTCACAAAACGGTTAATTCCTCTCTGCATACTTTTGAAGAGTTTTGTGTTTCCTTCAAAAATTTGTTGAAAATGTATATTTCTTAAGAGTTCCTGGATAGAAAATTATAACCATCTTGTGAGTTTTCTTAAAAAAGTTTGTCTTTGGATTTTTTTTTAAAGTTCTGGAGGATTAAATTTTTATTGGCGTAATTTTTAAGAGTTGATTTTAACTTTCTCCAAGACAGGAGAGTTTTTAACATTTTTCTGGAAAGAAATTTCAAGAAGGATTTTAATTATTTCAAAAACTATGAGTGAAAATATTTATAAAAGTATTTCTGATTGTTAAAATGAATTGGTTAAGAATTGGCATTTGACCGAAATGAATGAAGTGCGGAGTAGGATGAGGACAGGAAACAGGAAATGGTGTTTGTGATAATTCAGTGTCTTCATCTTTTTGTTATGTCATTCTAGAGAGAGACGCTTCTGTTGGAAGTGGAGAAGTGGTTGTGAGGTGACTTTGGCTAATCTGTCTCCTCTGAAATGAATGTGAAAGAGGTCATTCAATGGAATGAGCGGGGATTGATCCCTTGTCCTCAGAGTGTCTTCAATTGACCAAGGAGGAGCTAGAGATTAGTGCAAATGTGTTTTTATTTGATTTGCAGAGACTGGAGGAACAGTCAGAGGTCGAGTTCACCCTCCATCGTCTTAACTCTAATCATATTTACACTCTGTCTCACCCAAGTCAAGGTAATTGTTTCTTTCTTGACTCTCTGTTCGTGCAAATTCATTCTCCAAATATGTGCACATCAATTAGACTCACTTTGCAAACAAAAACAAACATTTGTCTCCACGCGCGTCATCAAAATACAATGTAATATTTCACATTAGCCACAATGTCTGGAATAAGTTAACAAAGAATGTCATTAACGCCTTTAGCACTTTGGATGATAGAATATTCCTACATTCGCGCCCGCTCGAATTTTAAAATTCCACACTGTCTTCTTTTTTTTTTGAAAAATTCAATAACTCCCCGACTAGTAAAAATGTGAGAGGAAGTTTTTTTTTTTTTAGAAATAATAATTTTTTATTAATCCGTAGAGAATTTTGAATATTCACGAAAAAATCAATTAGAATTATTCTGAGCATTTATCGAGATTTACTGCGCATTTAAAAATCAAAGAAGTTTCCCGGATTTCACCTCAGAGGTTACCACTCACCTCATTTTTACAAATGCATTACTCCACTATTACCTCAGTATGACTTTTGTATTAAATTGTTAAGCAGACCTTGCAAACTAAAAAAGCTGAAATAATTTAACACATTCATTTGACCAACACATCTGCATCTCTTTTGTATTCATAAGTTTTGATACCCTTTTACACACCAACTCGAGTGTGTTGTCAGAAAAAGTGACACACACAATATTTTGTAAAGAATTTTAGTCAATTTAGGCATACAGGTTACAATTAGCGTAGCAAGTAAAATTATGAAGCGAAACAAAATGACCAGGCCCAAATAACAAATCAATTCCAATAACTTATCCATAACTGGCCATGCAAACAATCTGATTAGGATTCACCTAGAAAATAATTGATTGAATTGGGTTGTGAGAATAAGACGAAACCCAACTACATTCGAGAGGACTTTGAGATGACACGATTTTAGGATACTTGGCAAACAAGGGAACCTTTTCAATTGAAGCTCCGACCTAGACCCGCCATCAAATTTTTCTCACCAATTGGGATCCCCTGACATGAAAAAAGTTAAAAGTCGTCTGCACAAACAAAATACTATTTTCGGCCTATCTTCAAAAAATTAAAAAAAAAAACCTGCGCTCCCCCCATTGAAATTTTTGAAATCATGTGCTAAAATGCATTTCTGTTTCCGGCGTCTTTCATTTCGCGTCAATGTTGAAAGGATCCCATTAGATGCGTTACACAGAATTTTGAAGGAATTCAAAATAATATTTTTTTCGTCAAGATTTTGAGTGCCGTTAAGTTGTTTGCTATATTGAGCTTCAGTTGAGAACGTTCCCTTTTAAGATGAGATAATGATGAAGATTAATGTTTATAAAAAAAGGAAAGATGAGATAAATCAGCGACACAGGTAGTTGGACTAATCGAAGGCTCTAGTTGATTCACTTACATATGTCTGGGCTCCACAAGACGCTCAGTCCATCTTCGCGTATTATCACATATTAGATATGTACAGGGCGACCAATATGTACTGTCCACCCTGTATATCCACAACGACAAGATGTACATTCTAGTAGAATACGTCGTTGGAAAAGGTCAGCTCAAATGGGATCTCAGACAAAATAGATTTACGCCTTATGAAAGGGCGCTCACGCGCAGCGCGCGGTGGAAGGTAAAAAAAATTGAGTTTCCGATGTTTTTCGGCAAAGCCTTTTCATGGTCTTAATAGCCTTGAGAACTTCAAAATTTTGAAAATCGAAATTCACCACTAAATTTGCATGTCTCCTAAATATTTTAAGCCATCGTTCGACCATTTCAGAGCAAACCGATTTTGAATCAAGGATTCATTTTCGGGTGTTTTAAGGAAAAGTGTAATTTTGCGGCAAAATCAACTTACTCAAAAATTGTTAATCCATGGTTTAGAATTTTCAAGAGACACATGCGAATGTGGTGGTGAAGTCCGCTTTTTGTAATTTTGAAGTTTTAGTGGCTATTCACGCTGGAGACCATGAAATAGTGACTGATAAAAACCGAAAACCCAATTTTTTGGACTAAGATGAAATATTGTTTCAGTGATCCGACTTCAGATGTTTCCATCGAGGTATTTCAGTTGATTACACCTTGCACCTATTGTGGTTGTTGAGATAGAGGGGACAATACATATTAGTCGTCCTGCAGATACAACAATTTCACATCATTTTTCACAAAATGCTCACATGATTTTTCAATTTAATTTTTCTAATTTTTCACTCAACTTTTCTAAATAAAGTTTACCGGATTTAACTAAATTACTTAATTCAACACGCATATAACATGACACAAGAACTTGAACAAAACAAGACGATGTTGACTGGAACGACAAGGGAACCTTTTCAACTGAAGCTCCAACCTAGAGCCGCCATACACTTTTTCACACCTATTCGGACCCCCTAAACTTAGAAGTTAAAAGTCGTCTGCACAAACGAAATAATTTTTTGGCCTATCTTCAAAAATTTAAAAACAAAACTGAGAATTCCGTCAAGGTCTTTGCTTTCTTTTTAATTTCTTTCTCGATTCAAAATCTTCATGAAAAATAATATTTTGAATTTTTACAAAATTCTCTAATGCATCTAATGGGCACCTCTCGACATTGACGCGAAATGAAAGACGCCAGAAACAGCATGCATTTTAATACACGATTTCAAAAATTTCAAAGGGGGGACTTCAGGATTTAAAAAAAATTCGGATAGGCCAAAAAAATGTATTTCATTTGTGCAGAGGACTTTTAACTGTTTTCATGTCAGGAGATCCCAATCGGTGTGAAAAAATGTATGGTGGGGTTAGCTAGGAAAAGTCTAGGTCGTAGCTTCATGTCGTGAGCTTCCCTTGTGAGATCCAAACCAGGCTTACCTAGTTCAATTTGAATGATTCATCAGATTTTCTGCAAAAACCTATTTTGAAATTATTTTTCAGGATTTGGATTGCCAGTCTTTCACAACAATATTATTTTTATTTAGTATGAAGAGTGCGTCGCATTTTATTTGTCGGTAGACGCCTTTAGACAAAAGTCATAAGGCAAAATGAATATCAAGTCATATTAATTAAGAAAACGTGGAATTAATTAAATGCATTCTGAATGGAATTAGGTGAACGGAGATGGTCGAGAGTACGGAGAGAATGAGATTTACGTAGGAGGAGATCGGCGGGCGCCGGAAGAGCTCGGACAGCATTACGTGTACATAAACCAGGAGGAGGAGCGAGGACCGTGGGAGGAATGGGGAGAAAGTACAGAGTGCTCAAGGACATGTGGCGGGGGTGTTTCCATTCAAAGCAGATACTGCAGAGAGGGCGCCACTTGCAAGGGACCTCCTCGGAGGTACTTCTCCTGTAATGTTCATGTAAGCTTCCAATTTTTTATTTAAAATGAGGTTTTGCTGGTAACACTTTGTATGACGTCACTTGACCCAGAAAATAGTGGTTCCCACGGGTCAACGAATTGATTTGAGAATGTCATGCTGAGTCTGTTGTTCGGGACACAAGAAAGATGTTGAGCAATGCAGTGCATTCATTCAGAAAACAAATGAATGAATGAATGAATGAATGAAAGGACAAGGGTACAAGTTATTGGAGACACCCTATGTAAATACGAACCCTGTTTTGTTCGATGGACCCTGTGTCAATAAGAACCCTGTTTTGTTTCAGGAATGTCCTCCCGAAGACAAGGACTTCCGGAGTGACCAATGTTCTACATTTGACCGCGTCCCCTTTGAAGGGAGATATTACCAGTAAGTCAAAGTCAAAGGCCAAAGTCAAGGACCCCAGAATTTAAGGAAAATAAGTTGACCTTTCGGTGTGTGTCTTTAGATGGGTCCCTTACACAAAAGCTCCTGTCAAATGTGAGTTGAATTGTATGCCACGTGGCGAACGGTTCTACTACCGACACAAGAGGAAGGTTATTGATGGCACACGCTGTGATGATGAGAAATTGGACATTTGTGTGGATGGAGAGTGTCTGGTAAGTCATATGTGTGTGTCTGGACAGCCAGTCGAAATGTTCCATAACGTCATGACGAGGTTATTCGGAGGGCGCAGAAACTTTTTAGGAGGGAATGACCTTTTTTTTTTTTTGGTCATCAAAAAATTTCTGGAGGTATTTTTATGGAAAATAATAAAAGTAAGTGAGTGCAGTGTTTTTCGGAGGGGAAAAATCCGCCATTTTGTTATTCGGAGGAAAGGAACATTTCGACTGCCTGGTCTGGATAGTAAGACCTCAAGAAGTACACCAATGTGTGATTTGTCAAATCCCCACATGCATTCACATTCCCATGTAGACATGAGGACATGTAAATGCATTCTCCACATGTTAAAATTCATGCAGTCCCCGCATGTTATAATTCAAGCATTCCCAACATGTTAAATGCATGCATTCCCCATATGTTAAAATGCATGCATTCCCCACATGTTAAAATTTATGCATTCCCCACATGCTAAAATTCACGCATTCTCCACATTATGTTAAAATTCAAGCATTCCCCACATATGTAAATATTCGTGCATTCCCCACATGTTAAAAGTCATGAATTCCCCACATGTGTAAAAATAAAACGTATCATAAAGTGTTTCGCGGAGTCTTGGACTGTACTGTAAGACAATCGATGACCCACTGTGACACAAGTGATTAAGTCCATCCTTTGTTTAGCAAGTCGGGTGTGACAAGTTACTCGGGTCAAAGGCTAGAGAGGACAAATGTCGGATTTGTAACGGAGATGACAGCAATTGTGAGACATTCCAAGGCGCATTCACGGACAACAATCTTCAAGTCGGCTACAATGACATTCTCCTCATACCGGCCGGTGCAACAAATATTATCATCAAGGAAGTCCGGTCGTCCAACAATTATTTGGGTAAAGGTCCCATTTTAATATCTTATTATACGGTACTTCATTAACCAAACATCTTGAAAATATATATCCAAACATTTATATTTCTACCACTATTTCCAACAATTTAATGGGTTCATTGATTATGACGCACCATGTAAATTTTATGGTATGGGTATTGGGTTAAACCTTGCTGTATAACTGTTCAGTTATGATGGGGTGACCCCCACCAGCTCCAGACGCTTCAGAGATGCTTCTTTGGTTTCATTTTAATTTTATCCTACTGCTGGGGGTACATTTTTAAAATAATAATTTCTAGCTGTGCGAAACGTGACTGGACATTTTTACTTGAACGGTAATTGGACGATTGACTTCCCACGTGAGATCCAATTTGCTGGGACGATTATGCACTATGAGCGGAAACCACACTCATTCTTCGCCCCCGAATCCATCAGATGTTTGGGTCCAATTTCTGAAGCCATTTACATTGTGGTAAGTGTTTAACCAATTTGAGGTACCGTAAAATGTCTGATAAAGCCCAGTCTCTGGTTGTTTTTTTAGAAGTTTTACGGTAATTAGTATTGTTACGGTATTACCATGTTGACACTCATTGGAACTGGGCTGATGTGTAGGTATTGTACCAAGAAGCGAACCCAGGGATTGAGTACGAGTACAGTCTGCCGAAAGGACTGGTCATCAGTGAATCGGACGAGTATGCTTGGTCATCTGAGGCATTCGGCCAGTGTTCTGTTCAATGCGGCGGTGGTAAGTTCCACCCAGTAATTCACAATACCGTGTTGCTTGGAAATTCAAAGCACTTTAAAAAATTGGCGAGAATTCGGGAATTTTCTGGTATTTTTGGAAGTTTTTGCATTTTTCTTGAATCAAATACTAATTCGAGTATTGTATATTCGGTACTCCTCGTAAGTCTTCGGAAAGTACTTTAAATAAAATGGCCGATCAAAATGTTGAATGTTCTGTACTCGTCGGAAATCTTCGGAGAATTGTCGGAAGGAACTGGCAACCGTTGGTTCTGTCCGAATTCCTCCGAATGACTACTAATTCCAAAATGGCTGACTTCAGGTTATGCGACGAGACGAGTAAACTGTATCCAAAGAAAGGACCGGCGGATCGTTCAAGCCCATCTCTGTGACTCCACCCACAAACCAAATGACTATGAGCAGTGCAATCCGAATCCATGTCCTCTGAGGTAATTTTCAAAATATCTGTCAGATTAAACCCAGTACTCAAAATGACTCTAATTCTAATAATTGTGCAGATGGTACGTTGGCGAATGGGAGGAATGTAATGCAGCTTGTGGAGGACAGGAAGAAGGAACGCAGCTCCGTCTAGTCTTTTGTGAGCAAAGTGTGGGCGGAGGTTCGTCAGTCGTCAATGACAGCAAATGCGAGGAAGAATTGGGTACAAGGATGCCCGAAAGGAGTCAGAGATGTAGGGCCAGTGGCAGGTGTCCCAAATGGTTCATTGGGGAATGGAAAGCTGTAAGTAGAGCATTACGATATGGCTTCATTTATGTTTAGACGCCATTTTGTTTATATTTTCTGCACACATTTTCAGCTTGTGACGTCATTTTTGTTTAGGACACCATTTTGGTTACGTTTTCTTTACAAAGTATTGTTCTATGACGTCATTTTTGGTTGGAGCGGCATTTCATTTATATTTTCAATGTACCAGTATATGAAGCCATTTTTGTTTAAAACGCTATCATAGTTATATTTTCTTTACAAAATATCAGTTTATAACGGTATTGTTGTCTAGGACGCCATTTTAATTATATTTTCTTTGTAAAATATCAGTTTATGGCGTCACTCTTTAGGACGCCTTCTTGATAGTATTTTCTGAACTTTTGTCACATAATATCGGTTTATGACGCCATTTTTGTGTAACTAGTGTAACAAATTGTGCGGAGATGGCGAAGAAGTTCGAGAGGTCATATGTCACGACAAGGACGAAACTTACGGTGTCACTGTACATCATGACGCGAGGTGTGAGCAGCCAAAGCCGGAATCCTCGAAATCATGCAATCTAACGCCTTGTGAAGGTCTCGATTGGATCACGTCTCCGTGGTCAGGGGTAAGGTCAAATGAAATGTGATTTTTTTGAAATAGAGCGATTGCTTTAGAGAGGTGGTCAGATTTAGATTTATTTATTTATTTAGTGCAACACAACATGTGGAGTCAAACAAACTGAGACAAGAGAGGCTTACTGTTCGAACCAAAAGGGGGAACTGTACCCTAGTGACAAATGTCATTCCTATCGAAAACCAAACACGACACGTGAATGTAATGAGACCAAGAGTGTGATTTGTCAGTACGCCTGGTACGCCATGCAATGGAGTGAGGTAAGGAATGACATCGAGAACGTACACCATTCGCCATCTTGTGGTCAGGTCAGGTCAGAATCTCAAATTAATGATGCTTTGAATTGTAGTGCAGTTCTAGCTGTGGAACAGTGAGTGGACACAGGACACGTGATGTCTTCTGTGGGGAGCAACACGAGGATGGCAAAATTGAAAGGGTCAATGAGACGAATTGCGACATAGAGAAAACATACGAAACCATAGAGAATTGTACAGTAACGGGCGGTAACGAGACGGAGTGTACAGGGGAATGGTTCACGACACCTTGGACCAAGGTACGTCTTATTTCATTTAGAATGGCGCCCAATCCGATGAATACCGATTATTACCGATACATTTTGTTTCCAGTGCTCGAAACCATGTGGTGGCGGAATCTTGACCCGAGAGCTTCTTTGTATGATCGGAAACGAGACAGTACAGGTGTCAAAGTGTGACGCCGACGTGATTCCAGAGTCAACGACCTCTTGCAATCCGGATGCTTGTACAGGTCAACTGAATTTAATCATTTAATGGAATTAAAATTTATTTGAGTTTTTAATTGGTATGTTGACATTAATTCTTATTTCATATTTATTTATTTGTCGACTTTGTAGGAAATGAGACGAAATCGGATGACGTGGTGGAGTACGACTACGATGACTGTGAGGAAGAAATGTCAGGGTCCGGAGAGTCGGGCTCGGGTCAGGATGACGTAAGTAAATCGTTTTTGTCAAAAATATTAATACTTTTCAAGATATAAAAAATTGGAAAATCTGATAGGAAATGTCGGGAAGTGGAATGGACGACGAAATATCGGACGACCATGAAGCATCTGGGGATCCATCGATTGAATCACTCACTTTGGGCTCTGGTTCTGGTTCTGGCATGCCATCTTCTGGTTCAGGAGCTGAAATGCCTTCTTCCGGTTCCGGTGACCAAATGCCATCGTCTGGTTCCGGATCGGCTGATATGCCTTCTTCAGGTTCGGGATCTGGCGGTGAAATGCTTCCTTCTGGTTCAGGATCCGCGGATATTCGTTCCTCTGGCTCGAGCTCTGGTGATGAAATGCCATCGTCTGGTTCGGGCTCGGGTGACCAACTGCCGATTTCAGGCTCAGGAGACGATTTGGAAAAGTCTGGCTTGGGTTCCGGCTCAGGTTCTGGATGTAGTTCTGGGTCGGGTTCAGGTTCAGGTTCGGGGTGTAGCTCGGGTTCCGGGTCAGGCTCTGGTTCGGGATCGGAAAAAACACCGTCAACGGAGGCCCCTGCGAAGAAACGAAGAAGACGAAAGAAGCGACAAGCAGATGACGTTGAGGAAGGCGAAGATGAAGGCGACTATATTGAGGAAACGGACCTTGACTCATTATCCGGAACAATGTCAGCTGAGCAATCCGGTTCTGGTTCGGGTTCGGGTTCGGGATGTGGCTCGGGTTCAGCGTCAGGATCAGGTTCTGGATGTGGTTCGGGTTCTGGATCTGGTAGCGGGTCTGGGTCAGGGTCGGGTTCCGGTTCTGGTCAAAATGCCACTCAAGATTACCCTGTGTACCCTGATGAAGATTTGGCTGTCGAGCAGACACCGCCTGTAACAACTGAGAAACCAATCGGGTCGGGTTCAGGATCAGGTTCGGGATCAGGCTCTGGGTCGGGATCAGGCTCTGGATCTGGCTCAGGGTCGGGATCAGGTTCTGGATTGAGTTCGGGCTCTGGATCAGGGTCTGGATCGGGATCCGGCTCGGGCTCAGGTTCTGGAACAGGTAGGATGTTAGGCTCCGGTGATCATTCCGGTTCTGGTGAAATGTCTGGACAAATGGATACATCTGGGTCAGGAGAAGGGACAGGGTCAGGATCAGCCGAAATGCCGGGCTCAGGATCTGCCGAAGGTTCTGGCTCGGGTGAAATGTCCGGTTCTGGTCAAATGTCCGGTTCTGGTGAAACGTCCGGCTCTGGAGAAATGTCCGGATCGGGGGAAATGTCCGGCTCTGGAGAAATGTCCGGCTCTGGAGAAATGTCCGGATCGGGAGAAATGTCTGGTTCTGAAGATGTGTCCGGATCGGGAGAAATGTCCGGCTCTGGAGAAATGTCCGGATCGGGTGAAATGTCTGGATCAGGTGAAATGTCCGGTTCTGGAGAAATGTCCGGGTCTGGTGAAATGTCCGGTTCTGGAGAAATGTCCGGGTCTGGTGAAATGTCCGGTTCTGGAGAAACGTCCGGGTCTCGTGAAATGTCCGGCTCTGGAGAAATGTCCGGATCGGGTGAAATGTCCGGCTCTGGAGAAATATCCGGTTCTGGTGAAATTCTGGCTTCAGGGGATATGTCCGGATCTGGTGAAATGTCCGCCTCCGGGGAAATGCTTGAGTCTGGTGATGATGACTTATCTGGATCGGGAGAACCGTCTGGGTCGGGAGAACCGTCTGGGTCGGGAGAACCGTCTGGGTCGGGAGAAATGCCAGGTATGAGAAACTGACCTCACGATACCGCAGTTTCGGATGTTGACCTTTGACCTTTAAATTTTTTCAGAAGAAGAATTGAAGATGTGCACGCCAAAGCCGAAAGTCAATTGTACCCTTGGACCATTCGGATGTTGTCCGAACGGGAGAGACCAGGCACTCGGTCCATTCGCATTTGGTATGTATTTGACCCACGTAATTCTACATTTGACCTTGACCTCACTTGACCTATATATTGAATCACAGGTTGTAAAATTGCTGAGACTTGCAATGACACAAAATTGGGTTGTTGTGAGGACGGAGTAACTGCGAAACGGAAGACAACCCCTTGTCCAAAAATAAAATGCAAGGAAACATTGTACGGGTGTTGTCCAGATGGCGTCAAAGTAGCCAAAATGAATCGTGACCCCTGTGAACCGGAGTGCGTGAAATCTAAATTTGGCTGTTGCAATGGAACAGAGAAAGAGGCTAAGGGCCCGAGACAGAAAGGGTGCATCAAAGGTAAGTAATGACAGACAGGGTGTATCAACGGTATTAAATGATTGACCTCTTGACCTCAATATATAATTCAGGTCAAGATGAGGATTGTTTGGAGTCCAAGCATGGTTGCTGTCCAGATGGCATCACATCCGCTAAAGGACCTAAACTGAAGGGATGCAAGGAAATCAATCTTAAGAACTGCACTGCATCTTTCTATGGCTGCTGCTCGGACAACAAAACCGCTGGTAAGGTCATTCAACTATTGCGGTTAGGTCAGAGTAGGGTGACCATAATTTCTCAGGCCCAAAGCAGTATCCAATTTTGAAATAGGGGGGTCAAAATCGATATTTTACC
>JAQFYE010000528.1:0-34087 GCA_034694305.1 Protaphorura glebata
AGTAGGATGAACCATTCAATGGGACGTATTCCTATGAGGACATATGGTATCTTTTGGATTTATATAGTATTTTGAAGGAATAGGTGAAACTGTGAAAATTATTTTGAGAAGTGAGAATGAATCACTGGAAACCGCACACGGTTGAAGCGGAATTGAAACGAAATGTGTAATTATCTAATGCTAGTGAATTATTGTAGAAATATTTGTTAAGGTTAAAAAAATTATTTTACAAGTTTAAGGACAATTATTAAGTTAAAGTAACAAACGACGAGACGTCGTTCATAAAAAAAAGATGTATTCGGAAGTAATGAAATAGATTTTAATGTGAAGGAATGCTGAGCAAGCATTCCTCAACGAAAGTAATGTTCGTGATGAAATGTTGATTAACCATTCTAATATTGTAATGTCAATGTTAGTTTATGTTATTAATAATTATGTCCGGTTAGCATTTGTATAAAAGGATTTGTGAATTAATAAATTGGATCGATCAATCTATCAGATCAAGTATAATTACTAAGCTACACCAGTCTATTCATCAGTCTAAGTAAATTATATTTTTAACTAATTACATTACATACTTCTCTGTATGTAACAATAATTACCGGCGACCACTTGGTAGGGAACAAATGGTCTCCTATGTATAGTGGTTCCGTGTCGCCACATCTTACCTCACGTCATATTAGATGCCCGTTACAATAGTCGCCAATACCGGTTTCACAGAACTGAGAAGTATTTCTGCATACACTTTCTAATGTGTTATTTCCGTATTACGCATCTAAGTAAGGTGGTCGTGCAATGCAGGTGGTTGTGGAGGCAATTCTTATAGAAGAAATGAATACGGAGTTAAGCCCCATGTATACCATTCGGAAATGTTAGTAGATCCAAGTCCTGAAATCATGTGTATTCAAGTTCCCAAAGTCACTCAAAATCACTTTTATTAAACGTGTAATTATTAATATTTAATTAGATGATGCTCGAAGGAATACTACAATTGTGGAGAAGATTTTCTGGATTTCCTTTAATTTAATTTATTTGCCGGCCAAAATGCGAGACCAAAACCTAGAACAAAAGTTTATATCCAGCTAACAATAACTGACCTATTTTACACACATTTAAAAAAAAAGTTGGTCATGAAACCAGTTTTTGCCATGAAGGATATGATATTTCCACTATTAAAATAGGTATTAACGTAAAACTTGGTAAGAATGAAAACGAATGAAAATAGACAAAATACGTAAGATTCAGATTATTTTAGTAGAAGTTTAATGAGCATTCCATTGCATTCCAAAAATTATTTGTTCTGAAGCGATCCCCTCGTTAGAATGACTGTACGGATTTCCTATTTCTGTTCTGGAGCTGTTGATTTTATCTAGTTTTATTTGACTATTGGGAAAATTTATTTTACAAGTTTTTCGTAAACTCGACATTGTCTACACAACCCATTCGGGACATATAAAAAAAATTGGGTTCTGAATTTAATTTAGAGGATTCAAGCTTCAACCCTTACTTCAGGCCGAAGGCTCTTGAAATGCACGCAACACTTAAAGACGATAATGTAAACAGAAATTTTTATCCGAGCACTCGAACCCTCTACTTTGACCCAATTTCGTCAGATTTATTATTACGTTCCGTGATTTTGCGCATGTTTATCTAGTCTATTTAATAGTAGAGCACACGCTAGCAACACCCCGTCCTGGGTACAGAAAACTAGAACACGAGCCACAATGTAATAATTAGTTTTGTTCATTTGTAAACTTGACTGCCTGTCTGTCTGTTTCCATTGTTCTTTGGAAACAAAGAAGCAAGCGTGATAATGATTTGAGTTTGCACTTGGAGGACATAGGATCCATTGTGGGACTGGAAATTAATGTTGGCAATAAAATTGAACAATTCCTTCCAGCACATTTCATGTAAACTGTAAACTTAACCATTTTAATTGGATCCGAAGATAGAAGGCAACGTAGGTGGAATTAGAATTAGAATCCACCAGAAATGTGAGTCGGTTACTGAGTAAATTTAGTGGCGATTTATATCTAAGAGAGTTTACAAGCATCAATTTAAACGAGGCTGGGAATATGAGATGGGTGGTTCTATTATTTTGAGGAGACAAAAATTTCGAATATTTATTGAACCAGCTTACACAATAAAACATACTTTTAGAAGTAAATTCTAATTTTGGAATTACTGCAGAAATTAAGCTGCATATATTACGGGTCAAGCCAGAAGGTTAAATATTCTACGGTCGGCGCATTAACTACAGCAATATTTGGTACGCATTTTAAACAAATAATTTGCAGTAATTTAGGTATAATATTGGCGTTTAAAAATATGTATCTCGAAGGATTATTGCCAGAGAAATAGCAATGACGCACATTGCAGTAGGAAGTGGTTTCTGAGCATAAAATTGTTATAGTTTGAAGAACACTTCAAACTCCATCAAAAGTTTGAAATTTGTGTGATTTCTTTTTGAAAATACTAGTTTCGTTAAAAGTTTTACATTTACACATTTGTTCTGCATTAGGGGACTCCGACGACTCATATCCAGTTTAATCTGAGTAATCAGTCAGAATGTCATATTTCCAAATACTCTTCCGCCAACTAATCTAACTTGTAATTTTGTGATATCAAATTTTATTTTCATTCTGCAATGCAACCTATACTCGAAAATTATCTACAGCCATCTCATTTCTATAACTTACTAATACCCGGCCGCCTAGGTCAGGTTTCAATAAAAGGCGTGGCTCGTAACCTCTTACCCCTCCCCCCTGTGCAGCCTAATCTTGGGGAGTCGGAGAAAACCTGAGATATGCATTTAGTAGAGAACCATATATAAGGGATCTACAACCTTAACATCCGATGCGCGCAGCTGTACTGACGAGTACTTAAGTAAAAATCGGCATGAAGAAACTGATTTTTGAAAACCTTATCTTTGAAGGGTTTTTCAACCCAAACACTCCCAAAATAATTATTTACTAAAAATTATTTTTCAACGGTCGAGTTTTCACTTGCAAAACATTTACAGGAATAACAATCAGGGATATTTCAATTTGAAGTCAAGGTTTACTTCCTCCAGACTGATTTTTAAGAAGTGTATAAAAATTTACTAAATAAGTTAGGGAGATCTTAATCAGTTTCCTCACGTCATTTGGGGACCAGACCGCTACGCCTTTTGTGTCCACGTCATCCTCACTTGTAGCAACCGGGGAATTTAGAGAATTTTGAATATAGACTATATTTGAAACTCCCTAGTAGCAACGATGGATTTTCAAAAATATTTTGGGCGTGTTTTGGAAAACTCTTCAAATCAGTCAGTTTCTTTATGCCCAATTTTACTTAATCGGCCGTCAGGCGCGTATCGGATTTTGAAGTGGAATAGGCTCCCTGGCCTGGATGCTTTATGAGATTCTCTACAAAATGTATTGAAGGTTTTCTCTGACTCCCCCAGATTAAGCTGCGAGGGGCAAAATGTTTTGAGCTAGTCTGTGTATTAAGACCTTGTATGTATTCTTACTATGAACTTCAAAAACAATTAGTAAATTCTTTTGAAATTCAGTAGATTGAAATCAATCTTGCGTCAACCGCGGAGGTGTGAGTGCAATCTCGTCGGTAGTGCAGAATAAAGCCAATTTGAGTTGTCGCCGGTAGAAGAGTCTATTAAATTAAAGAAGCTTTTTGAGTAAACGGAAGTTGCAGTGGCTCAGACTTCATTCGTGGCGATTATCGAATTTACTCTTCTCTTTGACTCAGTCTAAAAAATAGGTGTTACTATTTTTTCTAGTGGTTACGAGATATGAAAGCTCTTTCTCCAGGTAAGCTGATAGTCACCAAATAAACTCGACTTCGTTTATCTTTCGAAACTTGTGACCCACGAGCGTAGGAACATAAAATGAAGTCAGGGCGTTAGAATATCCCTGAGCGCACGAACCGTAACGTAACCTACTCTCCACGCCATTGAAAATTAGAATATATTGGGGAGATTCTAGTGAACTACGTCAATTGAATAACAGAATTCGAAATACGCAACTCATTTGTACGCATTTTTAAGGCTTCCGTTACAAAGTCCAATGTTCCCACCGAAATCAAGAACAAAAGTTTTAGAAACTCTCTGACTTTTGCAAAGCTAGGGCATTCTCGTCAACAAGGAAACCTTGGGGTCGGAGTCGATCCGAGGTGTATGTACTACAGAATACTACTATGAGCAAAAATCGAACATGAAACAAATACTTCATCATCAGCTTTGATTGGTGACACTTGCAAGCAGACACGATCTCTTGCTCGTAATAATCTTTTGTAATAAATCTTAATACATTTGTTCGTATCAGTGAACATCATCAGTCAAAATCATGACTCATTAATTAGGCAACGTGTCCAATCTCTTATCTAGTCTTGGCATTCTAATACATTACTTTATACCGGGTGCCCCGAAAGACGAACACTTAAGACAATGCGAGCACTCCTGCTAGGTTAGAAAAAACTACGGGTTCTGATTCTCTTTCACTTTTTAATTATTCGTGATTCTGTGCTTTTGCCTTCTCCGAAACTTATAACGGTTTTTCAGAAATCCGGAGAATTTCTAGAATAAGTTCTGAAAAAAAGTTCTTTATTTGGAATGTATTGTTCAAACCAACTCAGGGGGTGCTGATCAGGTATCGAATGATGAGCCACGCTACCTGCAAAAACTTGGTTATATACTAGTTATTTCATGTTAAACAAAAATTATTTTGAGAGACTTCTGTCCAAGGAACTTGAATATAACATGGTACACGATCCAAGAATTTCCAACTACCATTTTCGGAAAGTATTCTTGCGACTTAAATCTATTTTTAATTATTCCATAAGAACTGCCTCACAACTACCTGCGTTGCACGACCACTTTAGTTAAATGCACAATACAAAAATAACACTTATGGAAGTGCATGCAGAAATTCTTGCTTAGCTGTGTGGAACCCCTAGTGGCGATGACTTTAAGGGGTTTCTAAAATGACGTGGATTTGGATATGGCTTCACAAAACCATTCTAACATAATCGACCACTTGTTCTCTACCAGGTGGTCACCTAGCTCAGGTAGCCGTACAATCGGTCTTAGTAAAGAAATGTAAAGCGATTCACTTTCTTTTTGTAAATTTCCATCCTCTGCTTTTATTCGCATTATACAATTTTACTCATTTCATTTCTATGATTTCGCTTTCAGTCTATGAGTTAAATTAAAATAATATCGATTTCTGTTATATTTGCAGATTTTCTCTTGTAGCCTGAAAGTTAATCCACTTCACCGTTAAAACGAAAGCCGTACCCGCAATCACATGGCGTAGTCGACCACGGCGAATCATACACATTCCGTGCACTATCAAACACCTTTAAAACGCTGCCACATTTTTATGGCCCGGAAATGCTCACCTGCTATGATAAGCTACATTTTAGTTGGGAATTCAGTGTCGATGTACTCGGAAGTTTGCGACTGCGGCCATTGCCATCATTCCCGATACTGTATAGAACTTGTACCACTATTACTATTACTCCTACTTCTACAACTAAAACTCTCAAGAAGATTGAAGTTTGTTTGGAAAAGTTTCTTTCTGTAAACCACCTTCACTTCCTTCCTCTAAGAAGTTTTGGACTGCAAGTAGTTGAAACTTTTTTCCGTTTCAGTTTTCGTTTCCTGCGTCCATCTCAGCATATTCTTCCTTCCTTCCTAGACATGGAATGAGCTTATAAGCTTAAGCTTATGAATGATATCGATCTACTTCTACGACTTCAACTTTTCTTCGCAGTGATATCCAAATCTTTCGTCACTCTCTTCCGTAAGTCTACCAACTTCCGCCTTTGTATTCCTTCATTCTTGGCAAAGGCACTCAGCTCAAAGAATTTCAGACAATCATTTATTTCCTTTCTTTTGAAACCTTTTAATCATGGGTGGAAGTTAACCTGGACTGACAGAACCTTGGAATTATTCCAAAGTCCATTTCCAAGCCTAAAATTTTTTGTGCAGTGAAGTGCATTGTTAGGAAAACGATATTTGGACGTCAAAGGAAAAAGTTGAGTCATAAGCTCAACTACTAAGGAATTCTGAAGGTGGAAAGGAAGAGATATTGAGTTTTGTGATGTGAAAGGAATTTCACTTTCTTTAAAGCTTCACGACCTGGAAGTTCAAAATAATTCTCAGGTTGGAATAACTCGACCAGAAATGTAGAGTTAGACCTTGTCGAAACTTTTATTTCTCTTGGAATTCCGGAACAGCACAAACAACAAAGGAATTCGTCATTTGTCTTAAATTTTGACTACGTAGAAAATTACAAACGAAAGTATTGTTAGTCGAGACTACAGAATTTTCCTTTTCTCACTCAAAGTAGGTCAAACTTTTGTTCTCATTAAAAAGGGATGTATATTCTGTACCCTTAATGGCACTTATGGGCGAAGTTATTTCTGGTTCTAGACTAATATTCTAAATTATTTGAGATGTTTCTTCAACTAATAGGTTGAAATTATATTTGGTATATCTATGAATAAAAATTCATAGTGGGCGCATCATTTCTGAAAACACTTACTCTGGGAGGCTTCAGAACTATCGTATTTTGGAACTATGAAAGTTTAGAGCAACCAATATTTTAGAAATTCTAATGACTATAAAGTTTATGCCGTAGGCAAACATGTGGTGATTTAAGTGAAATAGTGCATCAATTAAAAGATTTGAAGTTGTAAATATTATAAAATTATGAGTTTTTCTAATTCCCCAATTGACTCTTCACAGGTTTCATTTCGTAAGTGCATAAGTTTTGGTAATTCTTTGAAAGTAATTTTTACTTGAGTTTGTCTTTGTTTGAGTTTGTCTAAGTTTCGCACACATTCAAGTGTGCTTACAAATTGCTTGGAATAACTCCAACGAGTCTCGGGCAATTTCGTAATTACCATCTCTCATTTGTTGGGAACAGAAAATACCATAAATCACGAATTAGAGCATGTACTAATAATTTTTTCAAACCTCCTTCGAAAGGTTTCTGCATTGTTAAATCCCTGCGTATTCATAGATCCAAAATATTTTTACGAAATGCTTTCAATCTGTGATTTACGGTAATAATTAAAGAAAAACTACTTTAGTCTTTTTTCGCTGAAATTGAGTTGCCCGTACCCGTGATCGTCATAAATTCATGGTGAAGTGTTGAATATATTTACATTTAATTTAGATTTGTATTATGCTGACGCTTATCTAATTTAAATGCTCAGAAATTAATAAATTGTGGAACTAGAAAATAGGAAACCTCTCAACGCAACCTAAATTTATCGCTTTACTAAGTAATTGATTAAATAGATAGATTGACTTGGGTTTGTAAAATTTATTTATTCTGGTATGGAGAAACTCTAGATTTTTCTAGTTTAAGCCATTACTAATTATTTTAGTCACTCATCTCCGATTGAAACATAAAGACAGGGTTTTCCTGTTTTTTCCTTATCTAGCAAGACTAGCTACAATACAAAAACTTGATTCGGCAAATGATATGTCTTTCTTAAATCTAAGATGTCAATGTACTCATCCAATAAGCAATTATTAATTTAATTTGTATATTATGCAGACTCTGTACGAATCTAATTTTAAAACTAAGACTTCTGACTTATTTTTGTTCAGAGAATATTACTTCGAAATTATATGAGCGAGGCTTCACACAATTTTTTTTAGGAAAACTACATTGAACAAGAAGAATAATTCTGTAATTTGAATTAGGTAAAAATTCTTACAACCATACATGAGTTTGTACCGACGAATTAATTGGGCATTAGATCATGACATAATTATTCAAATTAGTTGTGTCATATTTCTCGGGTTTATCGACGAAAATGGGAAATGTCCGAGAGATACCCTGCGAATAGCCAATGTACTAGATTGGCTAAATGACTAAATCAGGGTGTTGACCAGTGGACGGTGTCTGGTGTATATGACTAAATTAGGCTATTTGCCAATGGACTGGATTGGCTTTAAAAGACTAAATCAAAAATAGCCTGGATTGGCTAAATCACTACGACACATGTAGTCAGCAAAAATATAACACGTTCCTTTCATGTACACGATTTCCTCAGTAGTATAGTGGTGTAGATTCACTTTCTCAAACAAATGAAACTTGAACTATATGTGATGTGTGATATAAGACACAGAGTCAAATTAGGGCATGGATTTCTTTATGTTATTATGTACTATGTACTTTGAGACGAATGTTGCTTTGTTCGTTTTGAAATGTAATCTTGTTATTCGATCATAAGAAGGAAACGGGACGACATACTATTTCCTTTTTATTACACCGAAATGTCGTGTCTCCGAACAGAACGCAAAGGCCGTTTCCTCTGCAGCGAAACCACAAATCAATGCGGGTTTCACAGTATCCTTTGTGTAGATATAATTTGTAAAATCTAGCGCTTAATTGAATGTTGTTGTTGGTCTGTAGTGTGCGTAGAGGTAGAAGTAGCCCCTTATAACTTTGCTATGTGAAAGGCTAGACTCCCTCGGCCCGACAATGTCGGCTGTATTATTTTTCTGTGTTGTTTTATTCTGCTATTCTGGGTACATTCCCTGGGTCAAATGAAAAAGCCAGAAGTACACAACGATATATTTTGTTATGCCTTGGAATATCAATTAATGTTGGGATTACAATTGAATAATTGAATAATGCAACCTATTCAAGATTTCATAAAAATTTTGGACCAACTCGATTGGTAGTAACGCATTGCATGTCTTTCCTTTACCTGGAAGGTGAAAAATGTACTCGATGAGTTAAAACGCTGCTGTATAATTCTTCTAATTCAAATACTTCCTAAAACTTGCGATTAAAATTAAAAATTTTAAGAGAGTTAAATTTTAAAACTGGAGAGAAAGAAGAAACCTAAATTCTAATTCAAAAAGTGAAACTTAGCACTAACATTCGTGTCTATTGGTCATTGTCCATAGAAATTACTGAAGTCGGTAGAAGATAAATTTTCAGAGTGTACTGTTTTAGACAAAATAAGCCTGTCTTATGACATGTACATAAAAAGTAAAAATAAGTATAATCAATTTCCGTTCAGGGAAACCCCTTAAACTCCATGAAGAGGTGTACTAGGATTTGAAGAAACCACAAGCAGCAATGGAAGTACAAGATTCAAAACTTTATTTTAATTGTATTCTGAAATCTCATTCTAGTACTTCTTCTAATATTTTACTAGACGAGAATATTAATAATTTCATGTTCATAAGATAACATGCCCTGACAAGTTAAAGTAATCGAAAATTTATTTAGACCACAGTCGAATTTGCTATAGCGTATCATTTACGGGATGCCAAATTCCACTGCGGTCTAAATAAATTTTTGATTACTTTTACAGAAATAAAATGACATGAATTCATGACAATTCTGAAAAATCAGAAACATTTCACAGTGAAACAATTTCATTTTCAAGTCTTACCTACAAAAATTTATTTATGGCTTGGCTGCATGCGTTCGTGCGTTCCAAAGTTTATCATATTTACACAAAAAATTCTAGTGGATAATGACATTTCCTTAAAATGAAAGTTATTTCTACACGTTAAAATTTACGATTCCTGAGAACTTGGGAATCAAAATTACCTAAAAAACCCTGCAAATATTTTAAAAGGCGAAAGATCACATTCTTTCAAGAGCAGGGCTCCCACATTTCAAGTTAGAAAAGTAAAACTATATCCAGAGACACTTAAAAATAGTAGAATACCTCCGGATTGAATTTGTAGGAAATCGTATATTAAATGAGGATAACCCTCAGCTCGTACTAACTTTATGAGAGATATCACTTCTTAATCCTCCTGATAAGGTGATCTTTCGATCCCTTTGACTGACAATGAATAGTGGCTGAGATTTTGTTCCTACTAGATGCACCTTCGTTAAATGAAAAGGAACCAAAGACAAAACCGTAATGATATGGGATGACAGTACCAAACTTCTGACTGCCAATGAACGAATCTATTTTTTTTTAGTTAAATGAAGTCCCTTACCGGGTCCTGACGGGGGTCTAGTATAGTAACCTTCAGCCATTGTAACTGCAGTGTAGGTTTCCTAAATAAATTACCCACTTTCACAACGACTACAACTACAACCCCCGACTTTCACCATTTTCACTTCACGTAAAGCCGTTCTTGAACTACAGAATCCTCGAAACTCTTGAATATTCATTTTGTAGCAATGAAATGAGAATATTTCCACACTAATTGCGAGGAATAGAATAGAGCGTCCGCAGTTAAAAACCTTCGTTTAGATTAACTCTGCAGGACACGCTCTGATTCTCCCAATTTATTGGACTCTAGCCAAAACTCGTACTCACTCGTGTTCGTATGATTTTGACACTTTCACTTTCAGATTTTGGCGGTCCGGAGGCTGGGTTCGGATCGGATTCCTGGTGTTGTTGTCTCAAGCAGATGAGAATGAATGAGAGGAGGTTATTTTTCGGAGGATGGAAGACCTTTCTCCGCTGAAACTCACTCACTCTCAGAAAATCGTTCTCTCAGCCTTTCCCCAGGACGATCGATGGGGAAAGGGGCACAGACACAGAAGAGAACCCAACTTTTCAATCCACTGCAGTTGGATGCAGTCCAACAGACTACAAGGTCCCACGCAGTCAAACTGAGTACAACCAAAATAAAACTAAATATAAACCTGCCCCTGGCGACCACCCGAAATATCTGTCCACGGGATCTAACCGTCTACCTGACTTAGCCGACCACTTTCCCCGAGAATATTAGTATCTCCATTTCCTTGTGCTATGATATGCTAATTTCCTGTATGACGCGACCAATCTACAATCACACCTCTCATAGGCGGTCGAACCGATTTTACCCAGCAATTTTCACCGATAAACCGGTTTTCACAGAAGAATATTCTCATACCGATTAATTTTCTTACAGTTAATAGAAGGAAGGTTCAGGCATGTTTTTTCTCTAGGTAGTGCACCCGAGCCTCGGTCGCCTGATCCAGGTGGTCGAATAAACAGGATACCAGCGAAGCTTGTGGGAAATTTTAAGAGTAATCCAATAAGCTATCGCGCAACCTCCATGTGGAATAAAAGCTGAAATTTTTGAAGGAAAGCCCACGACTTTTATTTTTGGATCTCAATTATGCAATTCGCAAACGAGACTTTTTTACTTCAGCTTTTGCAAATCTATTTGCATAAAATTTTGATTAACATGTCCAATCCACCTCGACTTGGGTGCATAGGTTTTGTGGGACCTGTTTATACCTATGTAGTTGGTGAACACAAT
Organism: Protaphorura glebata; assembly: GCA_034694305.1. Taxonomy (NCBI): domain Eukaryota; kingdom Metazoa; phylum Arthropoda; class Collembola; order Poduromorpha; family Onychiuridae; genus Protaphorura; species Protaphorura glebata. Next base: position 11,249 of record JAQFYE010000528.1, read on the forward strand.
GTCAGAGAGTGAAGAGTATCTTCTTCACTCCTGTGCAGAACCCATCCCGATTGAAGGAGCGAAGGAATTGCTGGTTCAGGCAGGTTCTCAAAGTCCGGAGAAGGAGAAAATTTACTTACTTGATTTTGAAATATTCTTATTTCCCCGGAGGCATTCTGAACAAAAGTCAAGCTCATGGTTTAAGATAACCTCAAGTTAGACGGATTTCGTTAAACATGTTATTTGATACTCTCCGTGATAAATCGCAACCTTAATACAATATCAGTAGAGCCTCGATGCATTGAGGAAAGAAATTGGCTCAGGCTGAAACTTTCCAGATATCTCAACGGTTCTGGTCACAAAAGTATACAAATATTTTCGGATTCTACATTACTAAAAAATACTATTTAGTACAGATTTTGGTGGACCAAGCCAACAAGGACTTGTTTGAACGTTTCAAAGATTTCCAGCCGTAACAAAAATATATGTAGCCAATAAACTTGAATTGACTGAGTAAGTATTCTGAATTTACCGGAGTCATTCACTGAGCTGAGCTACAGCATTGGGGCTTAGAATAAATTGGAACTAAGCAGGTGAAATAATGTAATTAAGGTACAATTCAATATAGAATTCACTAAAGTGCAATGTCAATTGAATCTAGTCCGCACTTTAAGTAGTTCGAAATCGAGTTACTTGAATTTACACTTTATGTATGTCTAAAGATAAACTCAATCTCTCAGACTGGTTTTATAACATACTACCCGACAATTTTCCAAGTCAGAGTGCCTGAATTGTCCAATGACGGGAGAAGTTATTATGTATTTCAATACGTATAGAAAATTGTTGCCGCACTATGATATACATTGATCAAGGTTCAAAGCCGAAATCGCACAATGACTCAGAAGGAAAGAAAAGTCGAGAAAGTCTGCTTTCTACTTCCTAGTACAGTTCTCTTTATTCAAGGCTTTGTTAAACTGGAATAAGCTCCAGTTTTGATTACGTACGTTTGATGTAACACAATATAATATAATTTCTCTGGTGTAAGTTGAGCAAGTTCAATCATAACAGAAACCATAGAAAGTGGAGAAAGCCCTACTACCCTAATTTTAAAATGTCAAATTTTCAGGAAGGATTTACTGAAGGAAAATTCAATTAAGGAGGTTGCTCGAGTCAATTACGCCAAATTTGACTGAAGTAGTTCTGTTTGATGTAGTTTCTTTTCATTCTGATAACATTTCTAAGAAAAATAAGTGGATCTGTGCATTGTGCATGGTGTTGTACTGGTTGCCCTTGCTGCTTCGTTATGTTGAGAATTCGATGTACCACACAGCGGCGTAGAAGAAGTTTGTTGGGTCACTGTCTTTCCTCTAAAGATTTTGTAACTACTAACACATTTTCGTATAAAAATATTTGCTGCTGTTTGAGCACATCGTAATGGGAGTATCCTTTATGCTCAATTTCAGAAGTAGTTCTGAAACAGTGGTGAAAATTGCTTGGAACTAATTAATTTAACAATGGTATCCAAGAGGGCATGCATAATTTAAAAATTACACATGCTGGATGATGTTGAGCCAAAATGGAATCCCGTGCCAGAACAGAGCGGAATGGAAAGAATCAAATTGAATTATACAAAAGTGTCCGCTGCGTTCGTGCAATCACATTTTACGAGAAGTATGTCCCCTGAAGTTTCATGGGACCAATGAGAAAACTACTCAGAAGGATCTGGATGTAAAACTTATGCAAAAGGAAATTAATGTACAGACGGAGGAGGTGAAGAATTTAGCTCGTCGTCAAATTTAATCTGAGCTCTTAGCCTTGCCTTGCCTTAGAGAATGAATAACCATTTACATAATCCAAGGGAATGTTCTCCAAATATATCCGTCCTCCTCTGCATTCCTAAAAGTTTTCTCCGTGTTGTCTGTCTATGAGGTTTTCTGGTTAACCCCGCAGAGTCTTGAATGGAGAAAGGTTACGTATGTATGAAATATAATGACTTCCTCTAACGTATACTTTGGATTAGTGAAATTATCTTACTTTCCTGAATAACCCAAACTTTCTAGACCAAAATCCGCCCACCGACACTCCGACTCAATTGAATTAGGCTCTCTGAGTTTCGTCTGCAAAAAAGAAAGTAAGAGAAAAGTTCACATATGGATGGTTGGAATACATCATGTGAACCCAAATATGGGTCTTGTATTCAAATTTATTTTTAGCCGAGAAATTATTTCCACGAAATGGAATGTAGTGTCAAAATCAGTCACAGAGTAAACGATGGACAGATTCCTTCAGCTGAGTAGGTTTTAGTCGAAGTTCTTGCAAAAAGTTTATACCAAATGGCTTGTATGTGGTTTTTCGTGAATTGAAGTTTTCTCATCAATAACGTTCCTCATGGTAATGCCGATCATTGATTCATCAATAAGCCTTAAGTGTGTTACGTTATTACACCAGATAACGCTTTTACTTCGTAGCAATGCTCAATCAAAGAATTCTCGGGCAGGCTTTACAATACTGTTCTAACATGAAGTTGAGTTATTTCCTGCTACAAATGTGACAAACTATAAGATTTCTAAAAATTCTGATACGAAAAGAAATACGCAAATGTTTGAAAATTCCGTACGTTGAATGTTAAATAATTAAAATATTTTTTACTCGTATTTTTGGTATTCATCAAAGTAAGTATGTTTTTACTTCTTTTGATAACAGAAAACTCAACGACTGAAAAGTAAACAAGGAATCTGGAGAGGTTTTCTAAAATGGAAGCTAAAATTCATTCAAGATTCATTTCTATGACCTAAATGTACGTTGCATTGCGCATAATAAAACCTTTCAGTTTCAGTTCCTTCCCGGATTTCAATTTCACTAAAAAGGCTTTCTACTAGAACCAAAGTAAATATGCTACCTCGAGTGAACATAAAAAAACATACTTCTGTAAATGACACGTACGCATGATTAGCTTGATCTAAAAGTATCTTCACCCAATTAATTGAAAAGGGCAAAAGTGAATTTGATATGACTCTCTAATTAAAGCGAATTGAAGTCGACCACGTTAAACAACGCTTTCGCTGTTTATATTTGCCCGGTTGTCTAAGACAGAATTCACTGATTTTTCTTATTATATATATTATATGTATATGAAAGGTTGATGGTTCTTCAATCGAGGCCTTTTATTAAACTGAAAGTTTTCACCCATTACTCCATTATGACGTACGACACAACAGTATAATAAGTTCCCTAATGCCACTATTAGAGCCGCCCAGTCACACCGCGTGGACCTCGTGGCTTGTGACCACCTGCCATACACTCACTTTTACTCTGACCTACTTGACTTGATTTGAAAATGAGAGCTGAATAGACAAAATAATATTATATCATATATTATTATTATTTGAAGTCTTCGAATCTGGGGATACTATGTACCAGGGCAGGTTTCATGCCTAATAAAAGAAAAATGTATTTTAATTGGAATTCGCCTAGTTTGAATTGTGTATGTGAATTGTAGAGGATTCGGCGAATTAAAGGACCTGGTTGTCTGCAGTGCGTAGCACCGCGCGCGCATTTTAAAAGCGCGGATAACTTGATTTTTTTTTGTGTTTTGGGGTCTAATCTCACCCAAAATAATTCATTTCGACAGAAGCGATCTTTACATCTCATAATTACATTTCTTATCACGTGTTGAATTTTATCTACTAAGAAGGGGAGTCTGTGAAATCGATGCCCATCCATTATTTAATATGAATGGTGGACATTTTCTATAAACTTATGGCAAGCACCTACGTGATCAGAAATTCAAGCAGAGACTTAAGATTTTATGTCCACTTTCCCTTGTCACTTCGAGAATGGATTGTTTACGAAGGGCATAGGTTCTTAGAATTTAAAGGTCACAGCCATCCCTACCATACGACGACCATTATTTTTCTTGACAGCTTGCACTTTTATTCTGCTAGATACGGACGTGGTGTGAGTGAGAAAAAGCCCAGATGACGATGATGGACGCGAAGTCCAGACTCCATGAAAGACAGACTTCTTTCCATGTCATTTACTTCTACTGCATCTAAGAATCTAGACCTCCAGTATATTTAGGTAGGACGTGTCGAACAACACTGTTACCATGCGAAGGTTTAGTAGGGCACCAGTCGATTTCAGTTTCCGTCTGCCGTCAATCTTTCTCTATAAAAAAAAAGTAGTACATAAGGGCACGTTTTGGCTTTGAGATCAGTTGGAATCGCAACAACTGTGTCAAGTTTCATCTCACCTTGACAAGGGACCACCCCGAGATGTAAAATTCATATCGGCCAAAAGGATTTTGACTGCAATTCCGAAAAAAAATTTCTTCACTAATTACAAAGTTGCGCATGCAATCAGATTTCCTGGGATTTCTAGACACCGGGCTGTACAGATGATGTAAACTACCACCATTACGTACAAAATGTATGTAGATATTTATGTTTATATATTATTGCACTAATGTGTATAATTATGCACTCGCCGTTTGTTAAAAAACGGTTGTGGTGTTCAGACCTTAATGAATATGATTGTATTCTATCCGCACAGGAAGGGTTACACTCCAAATCTTACATCCGCAACGTCGGAATAGATACCCCACAAAAGGCACGGCGAAGGATCCCCAGTCAGAATTGGCTGCATTTTTATAGTATGTTATAGCCCTTGACCCGCTGAACAACTTCTGTGAAGGTCCTATCCCCAAAAGTGATATCGTTCGGGCGTAAAAATGCAAGGGGGGGGGGGCATGTGCTTCTCCGAATTCGCCTTGGGCGTAGAACATGCCCTCCGTGTATTTCCAGTGACAAACCGTGCGACTATTGGAGTTGGAACTTCACAAAAGTTGTTCATCCTTTCAAGGGCTATAACATATTCTGACCTGGGATCATTTGCCGTGCAATTTGTGGAGTATTCTTTCAGCCACGGCTGAAATGTGCACTCGAATAATGTTCTCTGTCAAACGAAACCCGACAATATTACGTCGATTTACGTGAGTATCGAACGTGGGGAGAAAGTCGTAATGTAGAGGAATATAGTAAGTAATACAATAGAGGTTTCTTGGTTCAAAACCTCAAAGCTACTTTCTCTTATGACTTTCTCTTCTTCATATTAAAGCAAGAAAAGAAAGTCGAGACGGACAAGACAAGGTTAAGTTTTCCTGCACCCCAGCATAATGCATAGAAAGAGAAAATGTATGATGCGAAAGAATTGATTCCCCAAAGGACACCAAAATGAAATCTTCTTGTGTATAGGTAAGAGCATGGCCTAAAGAATTTGTAGACAACGGAAATTTATGGTTTACAGTACAGTACTGTGTACAATAAGAAAGGACTTTATCTGGCCTACATCTGAGACCGGGATCAAGTCAGTCATGTAAGGATTTCTTGTGTCACAGACAATGGGTCAAATCAGGCAAGAGATCAAACTCACTTTTACCCTCTGTATGGCTTGTTGTGGTAAAGTTTTTTCCATACCACTGCGTCCTTGTAATCGTAAGGAGAATAAAAGTTGACACACATTTTTATCGGTTGTTAAGCGCAGCACAGCGGGTTGTATCAAAAAAATTGTTTCCAAAAAATAAAATGCTACCTACCATTAATTGACATTCTCCGTGACATGGTCATTCACATATTTTTTTGGAGAATCCATTAGCCCGGGGTAGGTACCACTAATAGTAGGAAGTAATCATTTTGAGAAGAGCATTATACAAAAAAAATAGAATTACATGGCATATCGAAACATTTTAGACAATTTCTGTTCCATATTCATTGAATTTTATGAAAAGTTTGACCTACGATTAGATGGGTTTTGAAAATAATTTAAAACAGAGAGGGAACCCCTAGAAGAACCAGAAGAAGCTAAAATTCTTCAAATCGTTGTATCCGGAGGGTATGAACCCTCACCTTGGTGAAGCAAAGGCAATACCGCTACATATGCCGTAAACTTCTTGAATCACTTATATATTTATTTCTTAAGTGACATTTCCGCATCCGTTTCTATAAATAAACCAATCGAACTCAAACCGGACGACTTCTATTTAGCAAAGGGCTGAGTTGTTATTTTCTAACGTTATAACGGAAACAGATGCTCTACTCCTCTCAACGTTGGAATTTCTTTGCCTCGTAATTTCCGTTCTATCTTAGAAGAACCCCATTAGAATGAAATTCAATTACATTCCGTCTGATATTTTATTTGTAAGCGGACGACTCTGAGGAAATGTCAGTTTGTTGTCTCCACGTTTTTATACGTCTATGTTGAAGTGTGTGGTATTTTTATTTTCATTCCCGGTCGTGAAATTCTTGATTTTCATTTTTGGTCGATGTACATTGTTTTTATTCATAAGTTGAATGTCAAAAGAATGCGACGAGTTTGTAACTTTCCTCGACTTTCTACACGAGTGTTTTATTTTATTATTGAATTCATTACGTTCAATAGAATTAGAGCAAAGAACACCAAGATCATCTATGGGCTGACAAAATAATTTAAAGGAATGTGCGAACAAAACATGGACGGTAACATATACACAAGTATTGAGGAAGATATGACCATTCCGAATCAATTTCCTTTTAGGACAAAAGCTGTGAAATGAGTCTTGCATTTCCTGAGACTGAAGCTTAAGTGGGAATAAATTATGGACTTTATTCGACTTAGATAAAAGCAAAGCGGCAGCATTCCATTTATTTTTCGAAGAACGAGACATATGTAAGAATAGAAAATAAAATAAATTTAAGCGCACGACTGAGCCAGATGTTCCCAGTACAATGCGATACATTGGAATCAAGTCACTACAGCGAGCTTTGTGAAATGAATTGAAACAAACTTATGTCCGAATTGAGTGTCCATTTCCAAGAGAATCAAATCCTAAACAACGTCATTCCTTCATTCGATTCTTGGATGCTATTTCAAATAAAGGTTATCATTTCAGTCCAACCTTGACCTTCCTGGGCAAAGTTAACCGTATGCGAAGTAAGAAAAATGATTTGAGTGCTGTTTAATGCTAGCATCTGGTGGTGCCTTATCACTCAAATGTGACGAATACAAAAATGTAAGGCTCGTGACCTTTAATCTTCTGTATCCATATGCGGGTAATGTTGAGACTGTTTGACCTCTGACCTAACCCGAACCTGATATGAATATGTAAATTCAACCGAGAGATTCAAACAAGTAGAGAAATTTTTTTTATTTACAACTTAGGCCGATGGCCGGTGTCGACGAATTTGTTTGAAGTGAATGTTTAGGATTGAAGCGAATATATTTATCAGATGTTCATTCTACTTTGGAGAGATTTCCTGATGAATTGTCAGTATGTCTGGATCCATATCTACTGTACGGTTGAAATTTCAGCCATTTCTTAGAATCGAACAGACATCTTGTAAAATTCAGGATGGCATTCTGTCGGACGCTACTAGAGCAAAATTATAGATGAGAAGGTCGTTAAAAATTTACAAAACGCGATTCCTTCGACTTTTGAAAAACCTGTGTTGTAGTTCAGGCAAAGTCCAATGTCCGTCACTATTTCAAAGTCTGTGATGATTACATTTACGGGTATTTTAACTTTATTCATAATGTTCCCACAAAACACCCTTACTTCCCACAACACGCAGGTGGACTCGGACTTGGCAAGTCAAGAGAAACAAACACGTATGGAAACAATAGTCAGAATTGTCGATTCAGCTACGATCAGAACACCATAACTGCTATTTAGCGAACAGGTATCCTGCACAAAAATCAATCCTGCTAGAATAGACGTGACAACGTTGAAGTTGTTTTTCCTGGATGGGGAATTATTACTTAATGTGTACCTAAAATGTAATGATCATGTACGTCTGGAGTGTAAGACAATCATAAGCGTAACATATGCGTAAATAGTACCAAAAGGAGCGATAAAATTGTGCACTGCAAAAAGAAACGGCCATCAAGTAAGGAAATACCAAAAAATGCTTAAATCACTTAAATCGTATATGTATTTTATAAGTTTTCTCGGGGCTACTTATGATCTTTTTATTTTCAAATTTAGAACAGGATTTATCAGTCGGACCCATAGAGCTAAGAATTTTAGCTGGTTATGTGAGACAACTATGACGGCTGTTTTAAACAATTTTTTCACCGAAGTTTCTTCTACTACTAGGGACACCTACCCTGGACCAATAAAGCACTTTAACGCATTCTACTCCCAAGTCAGAAATGGAGTTATACCTATTAATTACATTTATATTTAATTGGAATGTTTAGTTAAAATAATAGCTGTCAGAGTTTATCATTGAACAATGGAATTTTATAATATCTTAATGTTTGAACATCTGGTCATTGATTTGACCAATAATATTTCTCACTTGTTTAGAACAGGTGGATTGACGATTCATTAGCCGCTAAATAAACATACCGACTTTATTACTGATATTCACATAGAATATTTAAATGACTCCTTGCAAAATTCTGCAATTATATGGTGACCACATAAATATTCTATACAAAATTGTATTACTTTCTACATGCACGTCGACTTAGATGTGGAGGAAGGAAAAAAAATTCAGTCCGGAACCCTTCAGGTTTTACCTTTTCCAAACTGTTGTATTTCAAATTCTAAGATCTTCTCAATGGTAAAAATAGAGCTTACTAAATTGTAGGAGCCCTCCGGAAGGTTGTATGTTATGGCTTAAAGATAAGATAAGATAAGACAGAGACATAATGTACTAAATTATTAACAGATAGAGTAATGGACAAGCTTCAGTTTCTCTCTGGACAATGTCACGATTCTTCTCCGTGGTCCAAAGATCACCTTCAGGAGGATTAGAACAGTCCGTTGAAGGTTGAATTCATTTTTTATCATGTCGGATTACCTGTCGCTTTGTTTACTCAACCAACCCTCGGGGCAAATATAATATAAAGTACGTATGTAGTATCTTATTTCTCTTGTACTTTTCCTACGTCTTTTCACTTTATGTTGCAAAATGTACTCAGGCTTGAAAGAAAATCATCCTTGCAGCAAATGAGCAAGTCCAAGACGATAATCTTCAGAACTTCATACGAATCAGTGAAGTATATGGCGTATTTCTTCATTTTCAAGTTCACTTGTGTCAATAGATAATTGAAACGGAAAAAATTGCAACTTGTACGGCTGGCTGGCCTTGGCAGTAATTGCCATCAAACAAATTTTTACAAATCCAATGTTGACTAACTCACTACGGAAATTTTTCAACAAAATAAAAAGATATTAAGTAATTAAGTAATTAAAGGTTGAAATTATTTAATATCGTATCGTTCAAAGTGAATTCTCGACGAATTTTATTAATCCAGCGGAGATTTACATTACGTTTAACTATGTGGATTGCACTTGGAAACTTTTGATATGAGCTGACAGTTTCACCATCACCCTGAGACAATCAGAGCCAAATTTCTAAAAGAAAATGACGCAGTTAAATTCAGGAATAAATGTAACGACTGAACAAGATTCAAAAATATAACGACGTAGACTGAATTGAAGAACATGGCAAAGATCACACTCACATATCTCGATTATCATTTGTGGCACTCCCACAGTAAAAACTAAGGGTGGCCCTAAACCATACTACCACAGTTACAGTATCCATGTGGTGGGCAATAAAATGAAGGAATTGCTGGAAGTGCGATAACGAAATGGAATTTTGAGAACGAGACTCTGGAAATCCGTTCCAATTCAGTGAGCAAGAAGTATGTAGTTTTATATGCTACGTTACCTAGTACATATATATTCCTACTTCGCAACCTTTCGTCGTCTCTTTTTCTCCAGGAAGAGAGTAGAAGTAATGGAGGAAATTCAGAAATTCCATGGTGAACCGAAATCCAGAAAAAAAAGTATTCTGGTTTCATTAGGTGGGAATATTCCTTTCCTTCGACTAGTTGATCGATAATGGTTTTCAAAGGCAAGGAATCGGATGCATTGACCGGGTTTCTCTCCAGAAAGAGTGGTACGGAGTGACCCAAAAATAGAAATGGCTCGGGCTGGGTGTATCAAGAAGGAAGAGATCATCATAATTCGGTGCAACTTTTATTTTCCATTGTAGAGGCTGGATTAAGATTTATCTTAAGGTATATCAGTGAACATACATTACGCAAGATAATTGTCCTGTCAGATTGGCTGGATAATAACCAAACGCCTTTCGGTATCTATAGACTCGTGGTGCTTTTGCATTTTCGCGGAATTCGTTTGATTGAGACGCTAAATAAGCAAATAACAAGTAATCTCTTGAGTTTACGTTTCGTAAATGTATATTACTGAAATCTGACAATTTTGTTCGTGTTTTTAGAGTGCCCACTTACTGTAATCAAATTCGTATATATAAACGCTGCATTTAGATTGAAAAAGATGAATTTAACCAATTTACGCCAATAATAATATTCCTGATAACAATGCCGGACGTAATCGTCGAAACACAAGAATAGTCGACACTAATTCGCAATAACTAATCAAAACAGTAAACGTTTGTTGATTTAAGTAATGGTGATTTCGCAAGCGATGGTGGCGGAAGCGGAAGGTGGAGCAATTTAGACAAAGCGTGCTCATGAATACCAATCAGCGTTTATTTTCTTTGAAAGCCCTCGCACTGTAAAACCTTACTACTTAATGTCAAAATGTCCAAGTTAGGTAGATTATTTCATAAAGTCGAAGAATCAGACGTCATTGAACAGTTGTACCATTTTCCTTTCCGAATGGTTTTTTATATAAGAATTTATTTGGAATTGGTAGTTACTTTCGTTTCACCCCGTACTGGAAAATGAAGATGAAAAGGAGAACGAACGGACCATTTCGTTGAATTCGATGGAAGGCTCAGTTTTGCACTTCCGAAGAAATATTTATTGGATTATCGTATTAGCAGAGAGAAGGGAGATCGTGTGGATCCTTCACCTTTAATATTATATGCTCTTTTAGATTGGACGTTGGATTTGTCTGGACGAAAATTGTTCCAGGCGTTTTACTTTCAATTCGGTGTGGATAAGTGTCTGTCTGTATCCTCTTTCGTAACAACCCCCATGTTCCAATGCAGAGTCTGTTCCATTAAGTAACGCCATGTCTGCCCTACATTACTTTACATTCATTCTACCTTACATTTGAGCTCATAATGTTTCCCAGAGGACTGATAAGATTATTGATTCCGTCCACCAAGGCCTGGTTTCCTGTTTACTAACCTAGTCTGTCCGTCAGACCAAAAACCGTCTAGCTTTCTAGTCATCTAGTTTAGAAGATCGTCTGACTGAACAGAGAATTAAATTGTACATGTCTTTTAACTGCTTTGAAACACTTGCACAAAATGTCACGAATGACATTGGAATTAAATAGTCTGACAGTTGCACCTGTCAGACTTAACTATTCAGATTAACCAATCAATACTCCAATCCAAATCGGATTCAGATAGCAATTTTCGGACACATATTGTGACCACACCCTCACGCCTTACGAGTCACATAATCAATTCAATATGCTTTGAAATATTGACTAAAGATTAAGTAGATACACATTAGAGTGCTTCGTGTTGTTATGGGGGAGCTATAGTACATAAAAATTCTGTATAACGGTTATCTAATATAAAAGAAATTATCTCGTTCCCATAAGCGCTGTGTTAATTATCCGTCGTAACAATAGTTTTTAGAACGAGTATTTTCTGGTCCGATCCCATTCATTGTTTCGTTTCCGTTTCCACTTTTTGGAGACAGTGCGTTACGTTTCCAAGGAATAAGTCTTCTGTATAACTTGAATGCAATCTACACAACACCGGAAGTCTTAAAGCACCACCGAGAGAGAATAACACTTGTCGTTTTAACATAATCCAAGCCGAGGAGAAAGTGGAATTTACGAGTACATGAATAAAAATAAATTACGCGAAAATGACTGGGATTACTTTTACGAGCACCTTTAACAGGAAAGTCACCAGGGAATTTCACCTGGAAAGTGTGTCCATCTAAGGCAGATAACTTGTAGCCACAAATATCATGATGTACTTTTGCCATTCAACCACATTGTTTGCACAGACCAAACAAATGAGGCCGTCGTAAGTAAATTCATTCAGGAACTGACAATCTTGACCAGACACTACCGTATCTTAATTTACGTTCTTAATCCCCTGTGGTCCTCTTGTTAACTTCAACAAATTCCGGAATGATTGTGCCATAAATAAAGTAAATCCCAAACAGTAGCACAGTAGCATCTGGAGGGATTTCTTTGATCCACGAACCTAAGTACTACAAAACACATCTTAGAACTGGTACTTATTCATGTTCCTGCACCATCATTGACTGCATTGCCTTAGAGCTGTGCCAATGATTTAATACGGTTATATATCAAGGATTTTATTTCATTGTGAACTTATCAAGCAAATAAAGAAAGTGCAAATTTTGTGGACAAGCAACAACTTGCACACCCGAAACACCTAAAATCATCGTTTCACAATCGAATATCTTTGCCTGGTTTAGTCTATTTCGTTTTAACTATTTCAATTTTATTACAGTATTGTGTAATAAATATCCACTAATTTCTCTATTTCATTTGAGTTATTTCAATTTTGTTGCACTATTATGTAATATAATAACCACTAATTTGCCTAGTTCATTTGATGTATTTCAAGTTGTTGCGGTATTATGTATCAAATAACCACTAATTTTTCTATTTCATTTGAGCTATTTCAATTTTGTTGCAGCATTATGTAATAAATAACCACTAATTTGATTCTATAAAAAAATAATTGGTTACTGCAGCGCGCCCACTACTGTAATCTACCTGAATTCGTTTTCTTGCTTTGAAAGTTTTGATGAAAGGAAATCCATTAGGATTTAAGAAGTTGTGAATTGTGTTGAAGACGTCATCTCATGTTGTCACTTTGGATTTGTATTCGACTTAGAAAGTAGTGCTCGCTTCATTTATAATTCCAACCCGTACTTTTTGTACGATCAAATTCCGCCGTCAAAATCCTTATTTTTGGATAAAATAAAAGCATCACGCTTGCACGTTCGACAGTAAGTGCGTAGGATGGCTTCAGAAATGACTTGTCCAATTCGCAATTTCCGTCGTAACAGGTAAATGTCAAGAGTGACGGGAAAGAATTAAATTCAAGTTTGAGTATCGTAAACTCGAATATTCAAGAAACTGGTAACATTTTTCGACTCCTTCGCTGTCGATGATGTGAAAATGTTTTCAATTTAATTTAATAACCATTTCGTTTCAACTTCAGCTGTACTTCAACTGAAAATTGTGAGAGTTTTAGTAATTCAAGCTGTACTTCAACTTAAAATTGTGAAAGTTTTAGTAATTCACTGGATTGGCACAATGAAAAATACAGGAATCATATTTTTTTCGGAAGAATTTAATTTCAATTAAAACAAGCCCAGTACTAATTGGAGTGTGTGGACGTGAGTCCTAGAGAAGACTCATGAAGGAAAACCAAGCGCAACGTTATAATGTAATTATGAAATTTGTTTTAGGGATACTCATCTCGTGCTAATGAGTGAGCAGAGTCAAAGCATACGTCAATGATTTCGCAACATACACTGCTGTACATGCTTGGACAGTTCACACTAATTCGATTAATTCTGAGAACTGAGAAAATCTAGAACACTGAAGAAAAAGTTGCCCTTGGCATGGTTCTCTCACTTACATATAAAGGCAGTTCGCAGAATCTTTTTCAGGTTGAGATTATCTACGGAGTGTAACTTCAAGTGATTATTTCATCAACCAGTGCCCACTAACATGCTGCTCGAAAAGTGCTCATAACAATCTCTCCAGCTATGTATGTTAGATCGATAAAAATCTGCAGAGAACTTATAAAATACGAACAACACAGTTTTCGTAATTCTTACGAAGTTAACTCTTTTGTGACTTCGACTTTTGACCTTTCTGTGAGAACTATCTGAAATATTTGCCGTAGGACTCCTGTATGACTAAATCGATAACAGTGGAGGTTTGGCCGCAGATTTATTATCTATCCTGAGTTGTCCGATGAGAGAATTCAGATATCACACATTCTTTGTCAAACTACGGATTATCGTCGATTTCAAGGATGAAGGTCCGTCTTGCTATCCAGGGTCAGAATTCACCTCGTTTGACGAATGCATTACTGCACCGTCACCGAACTACATTCAGTGCTTTTAACCATCACTGAGAATGAAAGCAAATGAGGTAAAATCTCTAACCAGGTTGTATTAATTTCGGTCCAGGCTATTATGTACAATTTTGGAAAATACTAGCAAAAAATGAAATTAATTTTTAGTAATTTGTAACTAAAATTTGTTCGCATCCAGCTATGGTAAACTAGAAACGAGAAAAATAAATGGAGAAATTACGAATTATTTTCTACTCGGATAAAACTAGAAAGCCAGAACAAATACGAACAAGCCAAGTGGGAATTTAATTTCGCGAAACATGAAATGTTTTGGAGCATCGCTCTAACATATTTAATTGTGTTGTATGTGGTTAAGGTTATGGTCATGAATTCCCTTAAGAAGACTTGAAAGTTAATTTATTTTTGCTCGTAGATCATGATTAAAGTGGAGACAATACAGAAGTACGAGTACTTTGTCTCATGCAATTCTTGGTTAGATGATGCTGAGGGAAATACTCCAGGGAATACTGCGTGGTTGTTTGCATGTATAATTTAATGGCAATCCTGACTGTTCCAGTTCTGCCCTATTCAGTAAGTGAAAGACTGATACTGACGATACTGACGATGAGAAATTTTGATTGGAAGCTGAGAATAATGATGGGAATGTAGAACGATGGGAAATACCGGGAATGGAGTCATCAACAAGATCTGAAGAGAAATTGCATGGCTGAAAGCAGCCACCCACCCAAGTGTGTGTGTTATAATTATTTATTCATTATCTGCACAGATCGATTAGTGTAGAGCTCCAGTTTTAATCTCTTTTGTGACTCAATAGTACACTGGCTGCTAATTATTTTGTGTTCTGCTCTACTTACACATAAAGCCAAGATCTGCACACGTTGCAAATGTATTTGTGAACGCGTCAGATTTCTCCGACAAGGAACGATCGTCGTATACAAAACCTGGATCTGTTTTTCTTTGTTATTTTGAAAAAAATTGGTAAAATTTGGCTCTAAGGAGTTTGAAACAATTCAACCATGTCCTTCCAGGCATATGCCACTATAGCCGCCAGAAAATCGGCGAATATTCATGACCAGTACACTCGAGATGATCTGAATTTTACACATGAACATGATTCCTTGTGATTATTCTCGTGATTACATAGCGCCATCAATTCTGCACCACTTTCCAAGGATAAACACCTTTCTTTGATCTTCTAAAATCGAGGTGTATAATTTATTTCATCAGCCGTAATTGGCACGATGGAATCCTGGAATCGTACAAGTTCTCGGAATAAATTAACTCCGCAGGCACTCCAAACTTTGGTTAAAAATCGTAGCTTGTTTTTATTTTATTTAAACAAGTCTAGTTATGCTAGTAGAAACTGGAAATGTGGTGGTTCAACCCTCATTTCGAAGTCGGAAGAGGCAAGGAGTACATAATATTTGCCCATGGGACTTTCCCACTCTGATGCCAATCTAAAGTGTGATTTTCGGTGTGTTCCAACCAAAAGAATTTTAAAGTGGGAATTGCAACGTCCGCCCAAACCTGTGAGAATTAAAAAAATGTAAAACATATTGTCGGAAACTTTGAATCGCTTTTCACCTTACCATTCGATTATGAGCAATCCATTCCAACTCCAAATTGTTCCCATGTTCGGTAGCAATTTTCTCAGCCTTTTTCAAATATTTCTCGGCTTCTCCATTCCGGGAGCGAATTTGGCAGTAATAGCCCATCATATGGAGAAATCTACATATCACACCAATTTAATTGGTTTAATTAAATCATAATAGCAATACCCAGATCCGACATATTTAATGGTCATTTGTACCTCGGAATAAAAACAGGAACGACCTTCGTTGACTTTTTTACGACTCGCATGATAGCTTTTGCATTATTCCGAGACTTCACAAAATGCTGATAACGTTTCGTGTCCAAATGATGGCTGACTAAAATGAGTTCACATTCAAGAAGTTTCAACTCTGCGCTAACGCTTAAGAAAGTCACAAGCTTTGGTTTGTGAGACTCCGCCTGAAAATCCAAGTATTAATTTTGAAAAAATGTTAAATCTATCCACCATGCCGATAACAATTCACATAAAAAGTATTACCTCTTCGATCCATTTTTGGGCACCTTCCCAGCGACCATATCGACAATACCAGAGTGCCAAACTTGCCTCAATATTGTATTGTACTTCGTACTCTCGGAATAACTGAATATCCGCATTCCAGTCACTACCGCTCACGAATTTCTCACACCTGCAAACCCAGCCACAAATCTTTATCGTCGATTTTTATTAATCATTTATTCGGTAAATTCGTTAAACCCACGTGTAGAAAGGTTCCATCGGATAAGCGGTATTCAGAAGCAAATCAAGACACAACGTATAGTAAATTGCAACTCCACCCCAATCCTCTTCCTCCTCAGAGGTATACCTAAATAACGATATTCAGAAATTGGTCAAGGTCACAAAAAATTCAGTGAAAGTACTCGGTGTGTTTAGTACCATAATTTCTGTAGACATTCAATGACTTCGGAGATGCGAAGACTAAACAATTGAGATTGAATGACCATTGGGAAAACGTGGATTGTCATCATGTTGTCATGAAGTGTTTGACCGATTCGGAGAGCCAGATAAGCAGCATCTGTAGCGGATGCAATTTCTCCTCGAAACATTCTAATTTTGAAATAAATAGAACAACGGTCGATTTTAAAAATATGATAGGATAGGATAATTCGGATATACGCTGAACATACCGATATTCCTGACATATTTTCGCACTATAACATATCTGTAAAAATATTTGTACTAGAATATCAGAAATCTTAAAACTTCAGAATCTTTACCTAATTGAAGCAATGGTGACAAAAAGATTGGCCGAAGTAAGAAGACCACCAGGCTCTTGTTGTTCTTTTGAACCAAGGGTGTCCCTGATTAAATCCAAGGCTAACGCTTCATATCGTGCAGCTTTCTTGTGATCACTCAAAGAAGCATAAGTTTCCATGAGACTGCAGTACGATGGAATAATGTCCTGGAGTTTAATTGATAAATTAATTTATAAGTTAGGGAAAGAATAAAGACAGGAAATTGAAAAAGTTTTTCTTACCATAATTGAGCCACTAATATCCTCGGCAAAAAGGACTTGCCAAAGTGAAATTAAAAGTGCCATCTCAGCCTTCCGTTCTCCTCTGAACAGTAAATGCAGGTATGTTAAAACGCGGATCCTCATGTTGATTTTGTCATCATCCCTAAGCAAAATACACCGATATAATATTTTATATTTTGTCAAAAGTAATTACTAAAGAAAATTTCAAACGCTTCCTCTGCTGATACCCTTTTTTTTCGTTGTCGAATGATTTGGAAGCACACATATTTGAAAAGAATGGACAAACATGACGACGCCAGAGCTTAGAACTAGCACTCGAAATGGCACGATTTCGTGCCCTTTTGTCGTCTTCAGCTGGAACTTCCACTCCAAGACGGATTAAGGCACTATTTGCAAAACAAATCGTAATAAAATATTTATACAGCACAAAATCATGATATTTTAGGGGAATAAAGTGGTATAAAAATAATATCCTTTTTCTAACCGGCAGAAAAAGTCCAATGCTTTGTGTTGAACCCCGAGTTCAAAATAAGACAGTCCGTTCAAGAATTCTATTTGGGAATTCACTGACTCTTCGTCTATTCCGGTGTCATCTCCGTCGTCTTCTCTTGGTCCTTCCAGTTCCTTGGACGCAATTGCCTGATTGAAATAATACAGGACAGTTTTAAGCGCCGATTCCGTTTAACCAATGATGTAGAAAATATAGGTCATTATATTTCACGGCTAGCAGACCACTATATTACGCATATAATACGTATAATACTATATTACGTATATTACGCAATACGCAATAACAGAAATATATTTCTGTGGAATTTAAAAGATTTAAGTAACTATGCCGTGTTCCCCATCTAAGCTGACATATTTATGTTTTAATCGTTCAACCTTAAGGTAATCCCTAAGGTTGAACGATTACAACATAAATCTTTGTAATGTTTGTAAGGTCAAAATAGGCGAGGGAAACGTCGAAATCAGAAAATAAAGCAACTGCATATGAACCATTTGACTCGAACCGAAAATTACGACTTATTGCATGCAATGTATAAATTCGAATTTTAAATTGCTACAAATTAAGGCGGACCTCTAATAGTCCCACTGCATCTTCCAAATGAACAAGGGCTTGAGCACTATTTCCAACCGTGATAGAGGACTCGGCTGCATTGACTAAGTTTTGTAAACATTTTCCATATTTCTCTAAATTCAGAAGGAACAAAAATATTTTAGCATCTCCACTTGTAGAATATTAAGAAAGATTATGTGTAAATAAATCGCTGCTCAGCTCCACAAGCAAAATCGAAAACCATGAGCTCTAAAAATAAAATTACCTGAGTTTCGATAGTGCCTGACCATCTCAACTGCAATTTTTGCCTGAAGACTAGCACATTCGCAACCACGAAGATCTAATTCCTGACCGTGACTGCTGTGTCGACTTCCTGACTCCGGAGCTCCACTGAATGAATTTGTATTCGTTGAAGATGGACCAGCTTTCACTGACCCAGCCGAATCTTTCGTTTCGATTTGATTTGCAATATTGTCCGATTGTTTTGTGAGTTCAGTGATCGTCAAGTCCCATTCCTTTATTTCGTCACTATCCTGCGTAACAAAATTACAAAATTGTCTGTTTGAATTATCCCTTTTTATTTTGCTCCCGCAACCAAATACCAAATTACCTCTTGCTGGACACAACACGAAAATATTCCTGATCGCTGTTTCCGAAGTTTGTTTTGTTCATCAAAATCCTTCAGAGCCTTCAATATGTCCAATTCAATCTCACCAAGTTTTGATCCTCCAGTTTGAAATAATTTCTTTAGTCCATCGATCCTAGCCGAGAAGCTTGTTTTGTTCTGTCGACTAATATTGGGACAATTACGATACATTAAAAAATATCCATGGCAGATTTAATCTTTAATTAATCACCTTTCTGATTTCCTTGATAGATCATTACGATTAAAACTAGACGTGCTTCGACGAGTTCCAGCTTGATGATAGTTTTTCCGCTTAGTATTGGCCATATCTTCTCTCAAAGCTTGTTCCTGCAACGACAGTTTCTTATTAAGAATCGTATGAATATTTGGGATATTGGTTTATGACTTTACCGGATCAGTGGCCAAATCACCGCCCTTTATCGTGATTCCGTACAAATAAGCTGGTTCGTCTCCACCACAAGTTCGACATCTTAAAACGCTCGCGTCCAAATATTTTGCAGCCTTCAAATGCAACTCTTTCCTTTGGTCTTCTGTCATGAGCTCATAAACAACATCAAGCATATTGTCCTGAATTTGAAAACAGGCGAGATACTTTAACCAAGCTAATTATGAGTGGTCTCATTTAATAATTGGTTAGAAGCTGACCTTAGCAAATTCCAAATATTTACAATTATGGTACTTTGGTCGTAGTTTGAATTCGTCTCCTTTATTCTGCACCAGAGTTACCGGGTCCTCATCAACCACATCCGTATTTGATTTGGTCGGGTGAACTTGAACTTCGTCTTCAGAAGAACAGATTCAAGTAAGAATTTATTGGTTACGAGTTAAATGTCATGTACCACCCTGTAGAATACGGGTAAACTGACCTCTGTCAAATCGACAGTAGCATTCCACTGCATCCGCAGAATTTGGCTCAGAAGCATGCTTGTTATTTTTGGAGGCACAACGAATTACTTTTGACTCCATGAGTCGTCGGAAACCAAACTCATATTTCCGGACATTCATTTCGTACATGGGAACGAGACGGACCAACATAGCACGACTAAAACGAATTCCCAGGACAGAGGCACATTTCAAAAGCATTTGCTCGTTTGAGTTTAATTCGTCAAAAGCATCCAACAAGATTTCTGGAAGAAAGACCAAAAGAAATCTCGTACAAATCATCGTCAGCTTGAACTTTGTGTCATGTCAAACTCAAACCTTTCAAAGTCCCAGGAATCGGCGTAGCCCCAATGTTAGTATCAGATTTTACAACACATGCTCGAATCCCTGGATTGATCAATTCCTTCTGTACTCTTTTTATATCCTTTGAGTAGAATCATAACAACATAAATCAAATAATTTCGTCTCTGAAAATACTCACTAGTTAAGAACAGTACTTACTTTCATTACAACCACAGATTCTTCAGCAACATCGTCAAAGTCCGTCCCTGAGTCATGTCTTTCTTCGTGACTCCAACCAAACGATTTCTTCGGTGCAACATATCTGGACAAATAAGATGTCCATAAAGTGAAAGTATAATTTTACCTAACCTTTTGTTTTATATTTCGAAGCAAAATCGGTGGTATCCGATTTTGACAATATCTCGGGAAAATTGTGTTATCAAAATTTCTTATTTTGTTGACCTTTGACAACCATTATACCACAATTTCCAAACTTACACGATTCTCAGTATGAATTTTGGATCCACAATGTTGAACTTTTGACCACGCCGTTTATACTCATTCTGGTCATTCGGAACGATTTTAATCAGTCCAGTTCTCAACAGCTCGCTCAACACCTGTTCAATCCATGCTGGTACACCTTTACTTTTGGTCATCAAAATTCTAATGAAAATTAAAAATTAAGAAAAAATTAAGAAACTAAAGTGCGGCCACCGGGCTTTTCGCCGGAATTGATCTGGTTTGTTTAAGATTTTAATATCTAGTCTTCTGTACGGAATTACATGCGTATAAACAGAATTTTTCTAGACGCAGTTGTATTTAGATATAGCTAAATAAGAAGTCAAATTGCTTACTTTTGTAATTCCGTCGGAATCGCTGCAACCTCCAACATCTGGCAAGCCAAGGGTAGGGCGTGCTGTTGGTCAAGACCTGGAAGTCGAATCGTTTTCACATTTCGATTATGGTACAATATTTTGGTGACCTCATCCGGGAGTCTTGGAGCCCCTGCCGCATTCCGCCTAATGCTTAGTAAAGCGATTACGGCCGGATTTCTGGACAAGTACTGTAAGTACTCCCAGCTATTCTGATCCATCAAATGAGCATCATCAATGACAAACAAGAGCATATCTTCGGGATGAAAATGGCGGATGAGGACAGAGAGGACGTGTTGGGCATAAATATGTCTGGAAGCTAAATCTGCGGATGCGTATCGGGCATGCATTGGTAATTTTAATCGAAAGAAATCGTTGAGTAAACAAAGACTGCCTGCGAGTTCTGTATCATCTCCGACGACTTTTCTCAAATGCTCTTCACGTTCTAACGGTGTTCTTAGTCCGGCCAGTCCAAAGGCTTGAGTTGTCAGACTTTTGATGGCATACATTCTGAAAAATGTGAATTATTGAAAATAAAATTGGTGCTGCTCTAATGTAAACATCAGATAATCCTAAAGATTTGATGAATAAAAGCAAAAGTCGATATACAAAATTTCATGTCATCGGCAGAAATGTTTAAAATTATTGGCTTCGCTGTAATTAATTACCTTGGAGCAGCTACTAAAATGCTCATCGTAACTGAGTAAACTTTACAGCCCTTTGCCTCAGCGTCCTGGATACATGAAGCTAAAAGTCGACTCTTCCCAATCCCAATGTCCCCTTCAAAGCCCAACATCCATAGCCCCGTGGCCACGACATCCTTATTAGTGCCTTTCACGTCAAAGTCTAACGCTTGCACACGGTGGGCTTGAAGAAACTATTCAAATGATAAAAATTAAAACTATTAAAGGGTCGACTCCATATTGAAACTCAGTACTAGAGTCAAGTACGGGTTTAAAAACTGTTACAGGGTTCAGAATTTTAACGGATTCTACTTACCCGACTGAATTCAGCTTCGGCTCCATTTAGAAGCGAACCGAAATACCGGAGCTCCGCATCTCTGCCAACCATTGGGTAATTAAAATGTCGAACCGCTTGATCATCGCCGCTAAATTGAAGAAATAGGAAGAAAAATCATGATTTTAAAATTCCGGGCTTAAAGAATTTTAAAATGTTCAAGAATAATAACAATGAAGTAACAATGAACCTTTCAGCCCCAACAAATTCGTAAATGTTTCCAACATTTTCTATGCCTTTCAATTTTTTAGCCTCCATTAGGATGAACTGTTCTTCGGGAAGCTTAGAATGATAGAGGGTGTCCTGGTCGCAGGTTACCCTCCCCGGGTAATAGACCATAAGACGAGCAGCTTTGTTGACTTTCCTCCCAATCACTGTGTATTCTTGTCTCCTGTAATGACCCAGAACTCCACAGTACGTCGACCCGGAAGTAACTCCCAGAGAAACACCAGTCACATGCTTGATCGTATTTAATTGACTTTTGACTCGGTAAGAAAATTTGAGAGCATTTGCACTCTGATTGTCATGAGTGTAGCCAGGAAGTCCGAAAACAACTAAGTAAGTCAGACCCTTGTCAAACATGATGATCTTGCTGAGACAACCTTGTAAAATTGTACCCATTCTGTAAATGTGTTTGAAACCTTGTTGCACAATCCCCATCATGGTACTTCCATAACTACGATTTTGAAGTTTTAATTTACAAAAAAATACAAATGATTATATATTATCCAGGGCACGTAAACATACCTTCTAATAGGGTGGTGACAAGAGCCGTGTTTGTTAGAAAAGCTGTAAGGGACCAATGTTTTTTTAAGTCGTGGTAACTCCTAGTTTCTGCCCACATTAACAGTGAGAAGGAACATAAATATTTTGATAAGTCAGAAATGTTCGGTCATTTTTCAAAGAATGATAAATTAGTCCAGAC
>JAQFYE010000529.1:0-34070 GCA_034694305.1 Protaphorura glebata
CAGTCTTATGCCTGTCTTAGAATCTTCATATTCTAAGGTCAGAGGTTAGTTCACCGAACCCCCCGAGTATACCAAGAAAAGGACACCCTTGCGTGGTGCTAGGCCTTACATGACACAAGTAGACAATTTAACATTGAGAGTTGAGTCCTAGACCCTGACTTCTGGCGTACAACCAGTTACAAAAAAATTTCAACACAGAAGCGTTCCTTGTTAAATCAAATTTTGTTTTTCCAAATATATAGAGGAAATGAAGGTGATTTGCACGATTATTAATAATACTTGCATTTTTAATTCCGGAGCAGTAATGAATTCATTTTCTCAATATTAGTTCCGCTGATAAAACGCGCACCGAAAGGTTTTAAATTCTATGTAACAGTTCTTTGAGCTTTGACCGTTTTTGTTAACGTCAGATGAATCCAATTTGAAGGTATATCAAATAATATAAAAATAGACAACACAAACTCACTCCAACTGAATTATAACCTTGAGATTTATTCATAGACATTTGACAACATCTTGTTGGTTAATCGGATAATCGGATACACATGCTGTGGATGTGGACCACGAGTGCGAGGCACAGTAACCTGAATTACAATATGGGTCGTCCGGACCCTTTTGTACTCCCTGAAATCCATTACTATCTTTGCAACCTTGATCCGAGTCGCACGGAAGAATTCGCTTCAATGGTGTGTTCCAAAAAGGAGATCCACCTGCACTCATCTGTCGAAACAATTAATATAACTAGAATATTTGATAGTTCCGAAATGAGCTAATACGATTAGTGTAAGGGTTCAAAAGTATGTGTGTACCATCGTAGAGAAGAAAACGATGAAGCTAAACCAAACAAGGATCCCAGGTATTTTCATTTTTTTTAACAAGAAAGGTGTAAAAAAAGGAGGTTCAAAATAATTTCAAGGAATGAATTTTTGAATAAGGCAGCCAGGAGTTTAATATGGAACTAGTCTTTCCCAAGAATGGCCCGTTTGTGCTTCCTGTTGAATCTTTTTTTCAACTACTCTGTTTTTTCGGCTTCCAAAGAATAGTTTTGGATTATGATTTTAACTAATGATTTATTGACCTTTGGAATTTTCAAGTTCAGAGTAATGACAGAAAATGTTAGTACTAGGAATAGAGTCTAAGCTTTGGCAAATAATTCTCTGGTAATTGATTACTAAAACTCTTCTCCGTGATTGTGTAACACTCACCGATGGATCAATTGAGATTTATACTTATTGTTGTGAGGAATGTTGTGCTTTTGCTTGTGAATAAACAAATCTGAATCTGGATCTGAATCTAGTTTAACTAACACATTCAAAATGCTTACGTACATATGATTGTTTACTCATCAGTCCATTCATTCCTCTTCTACTTTCTTATTGCCAAGTCTAGGGAGAGGAAATCTTTCAACGCGATTCCAATTTATAGAGTAAACGGCTCTAATTATTCCCGTTTTGGAGAAGTGTCCTAATTTGTCCCGTTTCCCGTTAGATCACATGATCACGTGATCACACATGATCACATGGTCACATGATCTTCCGCTGATGGGAAAAATTAGGACATACCCTCCACTTAGCACGCCCTTCGGAGGGTTTATGTGTATCGATATTGGGGGAAATTAAAACACTTCTTCGTTGTGGGTTAATTTCTAAATTTGGGGGGAAAATGTCCTAATTTGTTCCATTTAAATTTCAGGGCGTGGCGAGTCGGTCACGTGACCATAAGCTAAGGAGGGTGGGAAAAATTAGGACACTTTTCCAACGTGGGAATAATTAGGGCAGTTTACCCTACCACTATCATTTTTAACTGCCATGTATAATCCCGTGCATTTCTCCACAAGCGGTGGAATAGCCCTAATTCCGGCATCCATTTCTCTCACTTCCAACTTTCCGTCTTTAAAATCTGCTTAACTGAATTGTTCAATTACGTATTAAGGGTGCCCTTAAGTATCACCATATTATTTGAAAGGCTGTCAAAGCGCGAGTGATACTTATAGGCCATCATTCACATATATTGTTTGGTATATTTTGCACAAAGGATACCACATGATCGTTTCCAGAAAAGATCCCATGTCAAAATTGGCTGGATTTTCTATATGATGTAGCCCTTGACCTTCTGAACAACTTTTGTGAAGGAACTACACCGAAAACCCTACCGTTTTGGACTTTGAAATACACAGGGGACATGGAGTAGGATTTGCATGCCCGGTTTAGGGTTTCCTTTCAACGTGTGTATTTTCAGGTCCGAATCGGCTCGGATTTTTGGGTTGATTCATTCACAAAATTGTTCAGGAGGTCATGGACTAGAGCATATTCAATATCTAGCCAATTTGACTAGTCACTGGAACCCGTAAGCTGCGGGCGGTGTCCTATCCACTGCTTTAGTTTTGGCAGAGAGTACTTATTAAAGTAGAGGGGCAGGCAGAATCATACATATGTAACCAAGTTTCTGTCCTGCTCTCTAATAATCAGCGTGGGCAGTGAATGTGGTAATCGTGCTGATTGTAAGGGGGAGCCATGGTATTCATGGTCCGAGAGGGCCGCGCAAAGCAGAGCGTGGAGTTGTATTAACTGCCCATCTAGATATGTGCACGTCTGGCATCTGACTGCAGCATTTGCATACTTGCATTGCTCCTCACCTTCTTTATGCTACCACAAGGACAATGATAATCGGACGCGCGCTTTGACTTCACAATTTAAAACTCTGAGTACACGTATGAAACTCTGGCCCTCTCCTTTAATGAGTACTCTCTGGATTTAGCTATACCCAAACGAATGGAAGAAATGACTACAAATTATAAAGTATCAACGATGGATTACCAAGAATGCCAATGCAAGAATTCTGTGTAGATAAATTTTGCAGTTTTTGTTAATTCTATCCTTCAGTTTTCAGTAATAAAATAACAAAAAAATACAAACTTTTATATCAAACTTACATTTTAAAAATTTGTATAGTAAACTACTTAACAAAAGCAGCGTGCGTTAGACTTACACGGTCCACGGCACTACCAATTTGTATTTTATACAACTCAAGCCACACTGTTGTCAAAAAAAAGTACAGTTATCTAACTCCCTCCGTAATCGTTGTATATTTCAGGTTAGGGCTGCGATTTCGAAGCGTTGAACCTTATCTTCAATGTCTGTATGTACTTGCAATGTCCAGAAATCCACTTCGGACATTCTTCACACCTATCTCACAAAAAGAGTGTTTAGAAAAAGTTATTTAGATGGAGAGTCTACTCCGAGTGAATTCTACTGTCCTAACTTTCGATCCTAACTTTTTGCTGGAGTCGACAGAATCAATTCCGACTCCGACTGCGGGAAAAGTATGAAAATCGGACAATTCTCACAAAATCTCAATCGATATGATGTCAGGAGAAAGTCGCAATTTCAGTTGGCCGGATGACTTTCGTGTTGACTTTTCGGGACTTAATTACGGTTTGAACTTTCACCAACTTTTGTGTCGTCAAAACCGATCTTCCGCTTCCAGCTGTTCTATGGATCATTCCAATCGGCTTCCATTTCGCCAGCACATTAGGAATGGTACTGTTCGCTTGTTTTCGGTGTACTGAAGAACCATTTTCTCCTGACATCATTCAGATTGAGATTTCGTGAGAATTGTTCAATTATCCAAATTTTCTCCAGATCATCCAAGGATTGCCCAACCATTTTCCACCATAACTTTTGAAATCGAGCAAATCAAATTCTGACCACTTACCGCAATCCCTCAAACCAAATCACCCCGCTCTGCTCAATGTTATTTTATCGACGTAGTTGATTTTCCTATGCACATGATAGCCAATCAAAAACCCTTTTTGGGTGAACTTGTCCGATTGTGGACACTTACGCGACCTTTGACCTCAAGTGCAGATACCCATCTTATTCTTAAGCCCAAGGGCTTTCCAGGAAACCACACCCCATCAGAATGTGGTGAGTGGTTGTCCGACAGTGTCCAATCAAAGTGGGTCGATTTTTTTTGGACCACCCTGTATATATTTGTGGTGATCTCAAATACATTTGAACCACTCTACTCAATAAATTCCACTTTATTTAGTACGAACACATTCACCCGCCTTCCTTCGCTCGTCATTATTTTTTCCACACTTGTCTGACCCCTTTCCCTTGTCAATCTTCTCCCCATGGAATTCATAGAATCATTGGTTTTCCCTACGTGTGGGTTACGATATGTTATAAAGGGGAAACTACCCATTGCGTCCGTAAGCAAGTGGAAGTGTATCGGAATATTTTGGTAAAAACATCGCACAATGAGACTGAAATTTGTTGTTTAACGGGCATAGTGTGATGTCGTCTACCAGCAAACGTAACTCTTTGTACAAAGTAGTAAGTCGCAATTCACCCCGATGAATCATGCAAATTATTGTACTAGGCGGACTATCGACTGGCCGACCAGAAGATGTAAGCATTACGGTGAGCCCAGGTTTAACCAGATGTTTTCGGGATGAGACTTTTACCAACTTTGGTTGAACATGCAAAAAGTTGTGTGGAAATAGTAGAATCATGTGGGAACTGAAAAATCCATCCTAAAATTGTTGAACTTCGTTGCAGAATTTGTCCCGCTCCACAGCTGGGCATCCGCCTCGTTCAGAGATCCTTGCAGTATTTTGTCAACAGGAAAATTAAAACATTCAAAAAGAGGGCAAGGACTACATAAACTGTATTCCAATAAAATGTAAGTGAAGTTCGAGGCTCTTATTCTGATTATTATCGACTGCCGTCATAATTTTTAGTTTAACACAAGTATGTGGCTTCTTTTGAATTTTTGAATTTTTCTTTTGACAAAACACTGCGAGGAATCTTCGTGAAATATGCGGAACATTTAAAATATACCAAAATTTTTAGACCCAATTTTTAACACATACTGCAATTTAAAAAAAAAATCTTCCACATTTGGGCTCTCCGTGTACCAATTTTAAAAAAAATCAGCCTGCGTAAGGATTTGGCTAGGAATTATACGTTACCCTGCAAGTTCCTTTATTTCGTTTTTTTCGGAACTCACCCAATTTATCGCTATTCACAGAAAGGATTTAATTTGTTTTAATCCGCTCAATATTACTTCATACATTTGTAATATAAACTTATTTTTGGAATTCGGAAATATATTTTGTGAAGAAATTTCCCATCTGGGATAACTTGGCCCTCAAATAACAATCCTTCCTGTGTTAACTTTGCTACTACAAGTCCAACCAGTTCTCCCATGTTACATTCCAGATATCATATTTCCAAATCCAAACTTGACAGATCGTGATTAAGATTCAAAAACTTCTGATTTGGTGTCATCTGTGCTGTCTTCACACTGTGAGCGTAATGTCTTACAATTGCTTTCCGGGATTAATAGATCTCGAATTAATCTCTCTGTCATACACCGTGAGTATAAAGTCAATGCAACCATTGTCCCCTAATGCACCCCATGTGTGGATTATTACCTGTACAGAGAAAATGTTCATTTGATTGGAAATGTAGAAAGACCAGACTTTCCAAATTAATACAAATGTCAGGATTTCTTACCCTCTTGAGCTGTATATGTTCGGAATCCCAAAGGCCGACCTTATCTGATGAATCAGCGTAACATGCGTTAGTCCCAGTTCTTGAGTTACCAAAAAGTATCATGGATTAAGAACACCACTCTGACTAATCTTACTAACATGGCCTTTTTGTTGTGTCCGTAATTAAAGATTCAGTTTATATTCTCCGAAACCATCTGTATAATTTTAACTAAACCTGACACGTTTAAGTTACACAAAATTCTCTACCATATTACGCATTAATGTACTTCTGTATTGATTACGCATACTGTGTCGTCTTTGACAACTCACATTGGTGGGCAGTGAACTTGAATAAAGTTTTTTCTCTCTAAGGTCCAGGTCACTTACGGACAATCGTACAGAATAATTCACAATTTATAATTCTCCTTCGGTCAACATTTGACCAGGGGTTCGAAACTAGAAGGTGTACTCCAACTAAGATTCGAGAGTGAGCTGTGGATTTTGTACAACAAAGTTTCCTTTATCTGAGAATTCCTTTATCTTTAGAGTGATTATGGAGGAATTTCTACCGTTTGTGTACACCTATGTAATTCATCTAACTATCTATAATTTTGCATCACTATCCACGTTATACGGAAACGACGGATAGCATCGCTGAATATATAAGCTTATCAGCATAATTTATTGATTAACCCGGAAGTAGGGTAGTCCAACACAGAAGATAGTTGTAGGGTAATTAATTTTGATTGGTTCGAAAACAAAAGACTTACATTGTTTTGTATTTTTCTATTTCGGTTTCGTCATACCTAAACTTAATGGACTCCGGAGAGATAATTCCACATTTGACAGATATTTTCTAGAACCTGCGATTAAAATTTCTGGCCGAATCATACACCATGAGTTGTATGTTGGTTCTTTTGCAACTATTAAGCTATTGCTGGTCCTATTTTGTATAATTATCAAGGTTCGGCGCTCCTGTTTTCCCGGCAATCAGAATTTTTTAGACAAATTCTGACAGAGAAGAACTGCTTCGGATTGTGAACGGTAGATCATTCCACACAGGCTCTTTCCAACTCTTTCCTGGTACTATAGTTAGATTACGTCGAGAGTTTTCATCCTACTATCTGAAAGTCAATTGTGATTGCATGGGTTTGTTTTGATTCGTTAATTTTTTTAAATATGTGTATATGGACACCTATGCATTTCTTCTTCATTTTTCATCTTCACACTCGTGTCATCAATAGTTTATATAGTCCCGTAATGGCTTTCGTTGTTCAGAGGCGGCTCCGGTCCAGTATTATTCCACCTGCTGCGGTATCGTCTAGGATTTAATCAATCAATCTGGTTTTATTGTCAAAAGCCGAATCAACAATAATTTGAACATTTTTGTTTATCAGTTCCGGCAATTGGAATACTTTCCATGTTTATTGCGGTTGGCTTCTGAAGATGTCAGAGTTTGCGGTTGCGGTTGGAACTTGGAGACTCAAGATAAATCTATTAATAGAATGCGGTCATATTTGCATGTTTAATTCCTAATGCCAATACTTGGCTACTAATATCGTCAGTAAGTCGGTGACTTTGGTGGCTTGAATAAATAAATATTATTTGTCATAATAATGCCTACCGAGTGCACAGATTTCATGTCAATTTAATCTGAAAGTAAAAATTCATCCTAATCCACTTTTTATTTTTTCTTACGAATATTTCATTATTGCTTTTTCTTTGGCTTTGGTTCACTTTTGTATATTTCAATTATCCATTGAATTGTAGATAATTGTTAATTTTTCACTTAAGTGAGAAAGTCCTGATTGGGTCCAAACTATACTTGAAATCCTAAAGTATTTACCCATTAACATATTACAGTACCAACAACCACCTCAATGTTTAACCAATAAATTTGTTTCGTGTCGCGTTATTTCAGAAATTCTTAAAACAATGAAAAAATTGCAGGAACAAATCGAAATCAATTTGAAGAGTTTTATACAAAATCCATTGTTCACCTACTTGAATTCTAAGAGTGTTCCAACGAAAAACAAGCTAACGAGTTGGTTACCAATCGCTGCATATTTTATTTTTGGATTCAAAGATTGGATGGAGTTTATTTTACCATACCCAGAAGAAGAGTGTGAAAGTGATGATCTCAAAACTGCCATCAATGAACATTGTAGAGAAGACTCAACCCACTATCAAATGTTTCTCAAGGATCTCGTAACATTGAATATGAATCCATCACTCAATGCAACTTCATTCCTCTCATT
This sequence comes from Protaphorura glebata, assembly GCA_034694305.1. Taxonomy (NCBI): domain Eukaryota; kingdom Metazoa; phylum Arthropoda; class Collembola; order Poduromorpha; family Onychiuridae; genus Protaphorura; species Protaphorura glebata. Next base: position 7,759 of record JAQFYE010000529.1, read on the forward strand.
CCTCTGGGGTGAATCAAATCAACAAAGTAGAAGAGGTTTCTACAAATTATTAGCTTTGACAGAGAAGGCTAACAACCCGCAATTACGTTACTGTATACTTGAAGCTCTCTGGAAACGTATTCTCGCATTTTCTTTCAAGAAATTACAAAAATTGGTACAAAGTTTGAATTGGAAACTGAAATACTTTCCAAATTCCTGGAAGTAATTGATTACAATTACAATTACTTTCCAAATTCCTGAAAGTAATTAATTACAATTACAATTACTTTCAAATTTCCGGAAAGTAATTAATTACAACTACAATTACTTTCAAATATTTGAAAAATAAATAATTACAATTACAATTACTTTCAAATTTCCGGGAAGTAATTAATTACAATTACAATTACTTTCAAATATTTGAAAAATAATTATTTACAATTACAATTACTTTCAAATTTCCGGAAAGTAATTAATTACAATTACAATTACTTTCAAATATTTGAAAAATAATTAATTACAATTACAATTACTTTCAAATTTTTGGAAAGTAATTAATTACAATTACAATTACTTTCAAATTTTCGGAATATAATTAATTACAACTACAATTACTTTCAATTTTTTGGGAAGTAATTAAATAAAATTACATTCGAACTTGCGGAAGCAATTAGGTCCTCTCAAAACTATTTTTATTTTATTTTAAATTTCATTTGCGACAATGACAGAATGACAATTATATTTTCAGTTGTAAAACACACTAATTGAAGAGTGTCCGGAAATTTCTGCATCTTATTTTATTTTTTCGTGGCACTTCGCAAGTAGCAACTCCTCAAACGAATTGACGCTCAGCCGGCGCCTTTTTGCTCCGGATACTAATCCTGCAAAACTGAACAGCCTTTCCACCGGATCTGACGACGGAATTGGTGTGTTAAATTTTCGAAATAATTGTTTCACTAACGGGTAGCGATCAAGACTGCTTAACTCTGTCGAGGAATCTTCCAAGTATTGCAGACATTCCAAATTAACTTTGTTCTTCAACAAAGTGATGGCATCGGTCGGAACTTGACCCGAGTTGCAAGGAAACACGAAGAAATCGTTTACAGTATCCTGCTGCATGACCACAGTTGGATTGTCGATGTTTACCTCATTCGCTGAAGCCATTAAGACAGCTTGGTCCACAAATAATGTTTTTAAATCAGTGTGCTTACTGATCTCAATCCACTTTAATTTGAAGAATGGATGGCTGATTGTAGAAATAATGAACTCCTTCTGTGCAGGAGAGATTTCAAAGTGGTTCTTAAACCGCGTGTTGAGTCCAGCCAGCATAACCCTTACCAAAGGTTTTGTATAATTGATAGTAGAATCAGTGGTAAGGGTCGTCAATTTTGCTTTAATTGAGAATAGAGTGTGTAGCAAAACTCCAATGTAGGTGTCACCCTGCAAAATATCAAGTCCCTGAGCGATTGGTGATGTTCCTTTTTATATTCTTCAAGAAACTCTAACTCTTGTGGTGTGAATTTTGGAAGATTTATGGCTTCGCAAATTGATTCTAGTTTGGGTTTGACATCACGATCTAACAATCTTCTGACAGAGTCATACATTGAGTTCCATCTTGCTTTACATGAAGTTATGAATTGTTTGCTGCAGTTATCCTTAATAATTTCAGCTGATTTTGACCGTGTAGCAAGTACGACGAATTAGTAAGTAAGAGTAAGAATGCTACAAGTAACAATTTTAGGATTGGAATGCTACACTTGTGTTTGGGGGGAAGGATTGCCGACGTCAGACTGTAAAAAAAGTGAAACTGATCCACAATCATGTCCAGCGGATCGCCATCAATGCTGGACACAAACATCTCAGCCATATTCTAGCGGAGAGATTGAATTGGCGATGCGATCTTGTGGTTCTCCGATGAATTGGCCTATTGGACGTAGTGAGACTACGACCCCAGAAGGAAAAATACTTGTCAATTGTTTTTGTGACTTGGATTTGTGCAACAGTGATAATCCCACACCCAGTGGCAGTAGTACAATTAATAATGTTTGGACTGGAGAACTTCTCTTCGCTTCATCCATCTTCTACAGTTCTACATTTTATTCTTCATTTGAATTCAATTAAATCAACTCTGCACCTATTTACAATTTTCTAAAAAGAAAATAAGTCAATTTTCATTTTTTTCAATTTTCAAAAGGAAATACCAATTTTCTAAAATAATCTATTTCAATTCTGGAATGTTATTTGTCAGGTGTTAAACCTGCAATAAATATCCTCTGTCTAATATTCAGGAAGTTCACTGAATGTTATGATGTACTTAAATGGTTGTGTAAACTAAGACCATAGTATTTTCCTAACCTTCCTAGTTGAGGACACCTTAGGGTGCTAGGCCTCATATTATTTAGTTTTAAACATTTAGTTAAGTTGAATATTCCTTGTACGGATAATTTTTAATGTTGTCTGAATTAAAATTATGTATTGTGAAAATGTGATTTCTGTTTCGTGGAGAATTGATGACAAGACAATTAAAAACACGCACAAAAATATTTATGTCCCACCCTGTATTATGATATGACTTAACTCGGCTGTTTGTTTTACCCTCTTGGATCTTATCTTGTCACTGGGTTTGAGAAAGCGCCTGGACTTGCACTAGAGAGATAATGTGAATGAATGAACTGTACATTTATTTATCATGGAATCCATCCAGCCAGTCCAGTTTCCCACAGAGACGAAACATCTAAATGAGCATAAACTTACTTGTAATAAGAAAAATCACCAAAATCATCAATAATTATTTCAGCTCCCTATATTTACTAGAAATATAAAATTATCCAAAAAATGAATACATTCTTGTTCACTGGAATTCTTCTGTTCTTCACCGCAATCAGCGCATCCGCAGGTACTTCAAACAAATATACCTATACAAATTATAGTCTACGTATACCTGGGTTGTTAATCCGAAGCTGAGAATAGTTGGAATATTGAGGAAAATTTTAATTTGAATCAAAATTCAAATTGGATATATGAATAATCGAAATCAGATCGTAAATACCACTAAACTGCCACCTCTTGACTTATAGGTCAAGTACGGGGTCATTTGAACCGGTGCATTGGTCATCGTAAAAATGGGAAAGTCGATACTCAGATTCTCCTTGACCGAGCGGTTCGAATGACACCGCATTCGACCTAGAAAAGGCCACATCATGACCGACAGGTGAGGAGGAGCGTAATTCCACCTTTTCATTGACCGCGAAGCGTGCCGTCTAAAATATACTAATATTTCATTTTTTTAGGATTAGTGTGCTACGATTGCATTTGGGGGAAAGGATTGCCAACAACAGAGGACTGTAAAAACCACGGAATAAATCCACAACAGTGTCTGCCTGGTCATCATCAATGCTGGACAGAAACATCTCGTTCAAGTTCTATTGGAGAAATTGAACGGATGACAAGATCTTGTGGATCAGTCATCACTTGGCCTGTAGGATGTAACGAAACTACAACCAAAGACAAGAAAATAGTTGACAATTGTTTTTGTGACTCTGATTTGTGTAACAATGTCAATCCTTCCAGTAGTGCAACACGGAACATGATGAATACTCTTTGGATTATACTTATTTTTATTTACATCATTATTAGTATTCTATGTTTAGTAAATTTAAATCAATGATTATTTCAGTCAGCTTAATGTTCTTTGTTTTCAAATTTATTGAGTATGAGCACACGGAACGCAGATTCCAATGCAAAGACTACAAATAATCAAAATCCCTAATAAAACAAAGGAGATTCATTGCAATAATTGAGATTGGATGGATCTTCATCAACTTCTGAATAGAGTTTAAATACAATGATGGAAAGCCAAATAAATATAATGAATTGAAGGAAGGAAATGAGTCCCGTCACAAATTTTATAAATTGTCCTCCTGCCCTAACTGAATCTTGGTTACACCCGCAGAAGGTAAGAAATCCAAAGAGACAAATGCACAGTGACAAACCGCCACTAATGACGAGGAGTGGGGGAAGTTTTGGATTTCCAATGCATTCGTGACTGTGAATGGCTCCAATGATGATGAATGCTAGTAAACTCTAACCAAATTCCAAAGTTCGAGATTTGTGTTGAGGAGAAAGAAATGGAGAAAAAAAATTACTTTAATGTATTATTCATCGTCAACATTTTGGTTGAGTTACTTACAAGGGGACAATTACATGTGTCGCAGAAGTGTACAATTTTATATTGAGTGGTTGTGACATACACGACGCTAAGTCATCTCACAAGATCTACAGGATGAGTAAATGAAGAAGCTTTGCACCAGAAAGCTATAGAGAGAAAACAGTTCCACTGAAAAACAATTGTACAAAATTAAGGCGCAGGTTTTTTTTGGAAATGCCGTCAGTCTTTTAAATTTCCCATTGATTTTTTGAATGAACGAATAGTGGTTAAATGGAGCATTGGAGTAGCCGGACTCAAATATACTACACTATTATAATCCATACACGTAAGTGTACCAGATTAAGTGTAAGACACTAAATTTCACATGAGTCACTTAAAAAGTTCCCTTGTCCGGGCATGTTTTAATCACGGGATGTATCTACGGATGAATCATTTCCATTCACTCACATGTTATTTAAGGTTATGTATAATAGGGTGGTTCTCCTAAACAGAACTTACCCTGAAGTAGTTTCACGTACATTTAATTTATTTAAGACTCGTTGGTTAAGTATTTATTGCTCAGAGTACTCTTTGATGGACAAATTCACACGTGCACGGGTCAGACAGACAATATATGATTAAATTATCTCCTAGTGCTATGAATGTCTTGGTCAAATGATATGTTAACCCAATCTTTACGAAAAATATATTGATACGTCACCTGACGGTGATTTGTCAATTATTGCATGATATTTTTATTTTTATTCATTAATCAATAACAACAAACAATGTATTTTTATTCGTATATTTACAACAAAGACAAGTACAAATAATTATTCAAGCAGAGATTGGCAGAACATAATTTCAAAACAAGACAACAATCATTAAATCCAACTCCTGTTCAAAGGACAGACGGTTAGAAATGCATGCTGATTTTCTTAGCAAAATTGGTCAAATTCTGCTGGTTCACATATTCACATTTGTATGCGTGCGTGAAGAAGACCAATACATAAATTCATTACAAAGATGTGCGGCTTACACCAAAAATAAATACATTAAGAAGAAGTATGAAAAACAAAAATATTTGGTACGGAACGTATCAAAATTCAACCGTGGTGAAGAGTAGCACTTGCCATTCCAAAAAGTACATCAAGCATAATGACCTTCCTTCGAGCGTATGCTGCAGGTTTGAATTAAATTGAAGTCTCCATCAATCCCAACTTTCCTTCTTCATAAGCAAATGTTTGAAAGTAATTCTTTAACTCGGTAAATTTTGGACGCGATTCAGGATCCAATTGCCAGCAAAGAGTCATTTGATCATATCTATAATAAACACAAAAATCCAATCTTCATTTAATACTATTATATAACACCTCTAACTTCTGGCACGACTTCCCTTATAGTTTCTACAGTTTTATTTACATACGTACATCTGGTCAGTGGAATATTTGGGCTTATGCATCCGGAGTCCTTCCTCCAATTGATCCACAAATTTAACATCCCAAGTAAGTCCAGGGTATGGGACGTCACCGAGAGAGAAAATTTCCCAAAGTGTAACTCCATAAGACCAAACATCAGAGAGTGATGAAAATGTTAAATTTTTGAGAGATTCAATAGCCATCCAACGCCAAGGCAGAGGCTCTTGTTTGTTCGTCTTCACGTACTCTGTGTATTCATAAAGTCGACGAGAGAGACCAAAGTCCGTTATTTTGGCAGATCCTTCCGCTGTTAAAAGGACGTTCCGAGTAGCCAAATCTGCATGGATGACTTTTTTTTCAGCCAAATATTCCATTCCATTTGCAATTTCATAAGACCATTTAATGAGACTCATGATTGAAATTTTTGTAACCATTTCTCCCTCGGTAGCAGTTCTGTGAAAGGAATAATCAAGTGGTCAAAAATTTCCGAACACTTGCCGGGCGCGTGCGCGTATTGGAAATCAGAACCGTTCTACCGATTCGGTCCGAACCGATGGATCGATATCCCGCGCCGAATAGTCTTGCATTTGGAGCTGAAGGTGTTTTATTTCACTTACCTCGTAATATGGTTCCCGTTCACATATCTGACTTCCGTGCCATCGGGCTCTGTTCCGGAAGTATTGACATAATTGAATGTTCTTGGAATATTACGCAAATAAGACTCTAAACTTCTTATAGTGCAACATTCTGATGCTATGTACAAAATCCCTGTCAAAAGAAAAACACAAATGAATCACACAGAAAATAGTGCTGAGGTTAATAGTCACTCTGGGAACCTTAATGTTTACCATCTCGAATCTGATCTGTATATGCCCCAAGTAATACGACCACATTTTCATGTCTCCCAATGTAAATCATAGTTTTGATTTCCGTCAAAAGATTTTTGAGTTGTCGTGTAGATATGTCTTTATTTGGTTTTTTGAATGCAACGGATTCTCGTATCCCATGAATCTTTCCTTTGTAAACTGTTCCAAATGCTCCGCTCCCGAGTAATGATAATTCATCTGAAATTGGGGAAACAAATACCGCCATGTTGTCTAAAAACCGACATTGCAAGGATGGGGAATCGAGCGCAACCACAATGTACCGGCCGAGGTACACTCGTGCCACTATGCTACGTCGGTCTGGCGAACAGTAAAGACATTATTTATTGTAATACCGATAACAAATCCATCCTTAGACAATTCAAAGCTCCTGTCATAGGGCAAGTGTAGAGCGCAGTCAACAGAGGTCGCGTTATCACCTCCCTTCATCCCTTCAACGAATTCCTTAATGTCGTCTTCGGTGAGTCGTTCTATAGTTTTCTGGTGAATGAATGCAAATTGTCAAGGTATGCTTATTACGGGAACCTTAAGTTTTTGCTGACCGTACAAACAACTATTTTTTTTTTATTTTTCTAAATAATTATTGTTTGAATTTTAAAACAAAATGTTGGTTCGTACGGTCAGTGAAAACTTGAGGTTCCCAGCGAGGCACCTGAATTAAGATTTCTAAATGCTGAGTTTTGAATTTTACCCGGGCTTTGTGTAATCGCCACATCAGGATGGCAATGAGTGGAGTTAAAATAGCCAATATGATCGTTGCTGTTTGCACGGCTGATATCCCACCGGGCGGTTCAGGGACTTCCGGCTCAGGTTCTGAAATTTCCATGATAAATAGAATTTGTAAATCATTCCAATTATTAAAGTAATTTTTGTATTTAACCTGGAATTTTCTCCCTCAACGATTTAATATTTGTATTGAGGTCAAGGGTCCACCATCCAAAATGTGAATTGGCTCCATTAGGTCCTTCTGGGTCCGTTGGATCTTTATCACTACTTGGATTAGTTTTGAATGGCTGATCAAATGCTTGCAACATGTAGACGACAAGATTTTTATCTTTCGCAAAATCACCCATTCCCTTCCAAAAATCCCTTAGGTTTCTTGCAGTATTTTTGGATCCACTTCCGCTGATGCCAGAGCTTGGCCAACCAGTCTCCCAAATTACACTCAAATTTGTATTCCATTCCTTTAATATATTTTCAATTAGTAGAAATTGATGTCCTAAAGCATTTACGGCGGACTGTGTTCCTTCTCCGACCATATTAGCGGATGGCGTTATTGTACAAATGACATAGTCAGCACTCTTAGCTATTAATTCCATGTCTGACGGTGGTCCTGGTCCAGGTTCAATGATTGGAGTAGAGAATATATTGTTTCTGTTCAATTAAAAAAAAATAATCATTAACAATAGAGTGTTGGTAAGAAAAAAATTGCACTTTCTGGTAATTTAGAACCCAACATCGCATAGTGAGGCGAAAACTAGATTTAGATTAATATCCTAATTGAGTGAAGCTAATAATAGTATTTCATTGTTATTGTAATTCTGGTGTCGGTCTCGTCCTTGCAGTTCGGATCTTAGGTTACCATCCTGTTCTTCACATTCTTTAGTTTAGAGAAGAGTTCAGCCCAAGGTTTGACTTCTTGTGTGACGGCTACATTTTTAATAAAAATGAAATCAAATACACCCTTTAATAACCGCCTAACTTACTCTGCTTCCGGTCTCTTCTTCACGACAGCTTGATCACATATATCTAAACGAATCCCGAATTTGAATCCCATTTGAGTCACCGGGAGTCGATTTCCGTTTAGAAATTCTATGGCATCTTTCCAGGTCCGGTATCCCATAGAACTTTGACTGGTGAGACTTACCCCCCAAACTGTGTTTGGGTAAATGTGGTTGGCTTCCCGACCGGCGGTGACAGCATTTATGAGTTCTTGCTTGAGAGTGCCGGGTTGATGGCTATGCCAAATCCCAATGTCAACGGAAAGGGTGTTGTTTAGGGTTCGCGTTCGGTTGAAAGAATTTTTTACAATTTCGGCGTTGTTCTGCGCAGCCACCACAGCTGTGAATGCAATGATGAATCCTTTTTCCCATGTATCGTTGGCGGCTTTATTATAAAATCAATTTATATATTAACTTAAGGTGGAGCTTAAGGTTTTAATAGTATCAACCAAAAAAGTACGATTACTCTTAATGAAATTTTGAGTTACAGTAAGTACGTGCACTGAGATGGGGAATTATCAACCGCCTTGATTGACCCATACACATAATATTAAGAAACTTGACATTTTGATAGATTTTATTTTGCGGTCAACTGATTTATGACAATGTTTGAACTTACTCCAAACTCCCATGCCTTCAGTAGATACTCGCTGAAATTTTGTCGATACTAAATTCAACATGTATTTCATATCATTCAAAGTGTGGTTTCTCCAACTTGGAACTGTCCATCCATCAGATCCATTTTCCCAGTTCTTAACATATGGAGAAAAGAGGACTCCCATGTGGTTCCTGTCAAACTCCACGGTTTGGTTCATCTCGGTTTCCGCCATGTAAACCTAATCAACAGTCCATTAAGGGAAATTTGATCGTTTTGGTATTTTTTTTGGAATTCAATAACTTACTTTTGTTGGAATAATAATGCAATACAAAACCAGAAATAATATTTTGACACTCATGATGAAAAATATTTTTGCAATCAAAAAACTCAAAATTCAAAATTGCTGGCTTGCAGAGTAGTGACCACTTAAGTCTACACTGCACTGAATAATGTAAATGAATTATTAACGTCTTTAAAGGATTTATAATTTCCTGTCCGTCCACATTTCCCGGACTCAATTATTGAAACAACAAAATACGGATTTCCTGCTTCCGCCTTAAGCATAATAATTCACCTAATATTTTTTGTGTATTGTCGTCTAGGGAAAACCACAGCATTCATTCCTATTCTGAATTAGTTCCAAAGTTGGAACCGATGGTTTTGGAGATTCTCTGACTATTATTGTGAGGGATCATGTCAAGTGTAATGTTAGTAATCAGGGGTAACCGCCGGCCCGCCAATCTGGGGTAATTTCCTCCATCAGAACTATTCCACCAGATTGAAGGGTTGCCCCAGATTCTGGAATAACCACTGACGGTGTAGATTCAGGGGCGGCTTTTGACTAATAGGCATTAATATTAATAGAAACTCCAAATAGTTGGAACCAATCAATTCAGAATGAAAAAGGATGCGGGGGTTTTCCGTAGACGACAATACACAAAAATATTGGGGAATTATGACGCTTATGACGGACACGGAAGAAGGAAATCCGTAATATGTTGTTCCAATAATTGAGTCCCGTAAAAGTGGACGGGTGGAATATTACAAATCCTTTAATGATATTAGCAAGCGATTTACGTCGTACATAGATATACCCAGTTGACGTCACCTAGTATCTGAGTACATACAGGCCGGCCTGAGTACATACGGGCTAGTCCGGAGACAGATGGACTAGCCTGCATGTACTCGGACTGGATATACACATGGGCTACAACATATGCATAGCACGCGGAAGTTTTCCCTAGTACCGTTTTTCTTGATGGACCTGACCTGAGCATAGATAGACCTTGATTGTAAATGTAATATCTTATTCCATCAAAAGTAAATCTTTCAATTAAAGTGATCAAATTCATGTTAAGGTGGCGCGCTGGGAACCGCAAGTTTTCATTAGTAACCGTATTGTGAACACTCTAGCGGCTAGCGGATAGCTATGACATTTCATTAGTCTTGTGTTCTGGTCCATTCAAAAGTTGTTCAGGAAGTCTATGATAAGCAGTCTGCAAAGTCTGAAGCCACTCAGACGTGACGCCCATGTAAATGTCATTCGTTTAGATGAAAGGCAAGCTTAGTGCAGAAACTACGAATTTGTGATGATTGTTTAGTTCATTTGGATTTTGCACTCTTAGCAGTTGAAAAAATTAAACTTCGTACATCGATTGGTTTGGTGTATGAAATGATTTCTATTAGGTTGTTGGATTCTACACTTGACTAGAAAGTGGTGTAGATCGTCATTTCCTTGCATATTACAGACTGTGCACATTGATTTCGGCGAAAATGACTGTTTTGAGTTGTACGCTATTATTCTTCAAAGTCAAGGCCGTGACCATTTCATGTCTTAGTTGTGTTACCCAGTTATATTTTGGAATGTTAGTGTCACTGAGGTCCATTCTCACTATTTTTAACGTGTACCCTAGTAAACAAATATTTCATTTCTAATTTTCAGGAATTATTTGTTTCGGACAAGCGTATGCATTTCTTTATATGACTTTGGCCAAGGCCTTATCAATTAATTTGCCAACACAAATTTACGCTTACTCATTACTATATTGTTTACTACTTACTACTAACAATTAACAATTAATAATGCATATTAAATATTCTATTTAAAAATTTAAAAATTGGTTAACTTTAACTATCCTGAAAACATTGCACTTCAAATTCTATTATACTTTCAATTCAATTACAATTGAATGTTTACTTTTTCATTAGAGTCTAGAGCGCTGTCTTTTGGGCCTCTGCAGGTAACAAACCTTCGATTCATAAGACAATGTCCGTCGGTAACTATTCAATTACCTTAACTGATCAATTCCTAGTAAACTTTAAATTATACTTAACTCAAAGCATCGAGTCCTTGTGAACCACAGAGAATAGTACGTATACCCTGGCAAACATCATCCGCAGCGTAACTTACGTAACCCCCATATAACTCCACTGCGAATATTCACTCTTGACACTCACATAAAACTAAATTACACTTGAATTTTAATAAGGCTTTTTAAAAAACTATATACTCCTCGCCGATGTTCCAAAACCGGCACTCACTTTCCATTTCATGCATTAAATTTTGACAACTATACTTAAAATTTAAATTCAAATTCAATTGTTTTAAAAACAGCGATTCATTTTGCTCTTTGCTTGTTTTGCAATTCAGACATAGTATACAGTATCATTACATTCCTCTAACAGTGTCTGGTTATACTTATAACTGCTATCCATTCATTCCCTGACTAGCCAGTAAAAGTAGAGCGAGAGCTCGGACTGTAGCCCATGCTTGTAACCCGTGCTAACATGACCTAACCGAACATAACCCTAAAGGAGAGGGAACTACGAGAGCAGGCGGAGACAGAGTGAGAGCTCTCTTTTTACAGTCAAATCATTCTCCGGAAACGAATTAATGATTTGCTGAAACGCATTCAACGGATTTGCAGATAACATTATCATAGGTCAACCAACCCCACACATAATATTTGCAATAAATTTATTTGAATAACAAAATAATTCCCAATAAACTCCACGGAGTGTAATATTATTTATTTTCACTTTTCCTTGACATTGTTAACAAATGCATTGCTAAAACTTATGAACCACTTTAGTTCCGACTTTATTGATTCATATGCAAATCTACTTTGAAACTGCGTGGCTTATTTGGAATTGACATGCAAATTATTAATGTTTAATTTGAATTATTATTGATTTATTAACAATATTATTGACATTTGGTTTTGTGGCTATTAACTAAATGCTATGAATTTTGTGAACTCCATATTAATCGTGATCATGACTAAAAAACTGCATATGATTATTTAAGAATTACTGGGATTGTCGTTCGCTGTGTCTAGGAAATAATACGCACACAAAAACTCAAAATTCGGAATGTAAAGTTCATTGAAAACTTCTCTATAAAAAGGCAAAATTCAGCAACATAAGCTATCAATATCGACATGTCGCAAGTACAATTTTTACTAAATAATTTATCCCTGCCCCTTTGTAAAATATTTGCAAATAACTAATGGAGCTGTACTCTTTTGTCTTCGGTTCAATCGTCTTACTAATACAACTTTACGCAGATATATATAGAGAAAGAGATCTTACTAAAACGTTGACCAAATTGGAGAACGCCAACAATTTACCACAAATAAATGTCTACGACTTTATTATAGCTCATACACTTTACTCACATATCTGTATTTTTTCAAAGGAGATTGCATGAACCAATTTAGGTGGGCGGAGGTGCTGCTGGTAGTGTAGTTGCAAACAGATTGTCCAAATATTTCAACGTATTACTATTCGAAGCCGGTGGGAATCCAGTACCAGCCACAGCAGTTCCGGTTTTCCAGATAAATCTAGCGCTCCACCCGGCAATCAACTACAAATACACATCTAGTCCTCAACTCAACGCATCACTAGAAACTGATGCTGTAAGTTTCAGAGATAATTAAGGAGCTGTAGGATTTTGGACTACAAGGAGTTCCATCCCGGGACCTATTGGGCTAAATAAACATCGGACTCAGCTAACTATGCCCGTGTGGTACAAACTCACCTCCAGACATGTGAGTTCTCAACGTTTCATTGTTTCCAGATTATTAGGAAAATGCCCGGGAAAATGCTGGGTGGATCAACATCGCATCATGGCTTAGTCTACAATAGAGGGCCCCCATTGGATTACGACGCATGGGCAAACATGACAAACGATAATAGCAGGAAGTACTCAAACATTTTGAAGTACTTTAAAAAATCCGAAAATTTCATCGGGTTCGGTCTTTTCAGTACGGAGTTCAGATTAACAATTAATAATTTTATTTTCATAACATTGTCAGTAATATATATCTTATTTTAGACCATCATGGAAAGGGCGGTCTCATGACAGTTGACACCAGCACAATTGCTATACTGCCTACATGGTTTGCAGCTGGTAGAGAATTAGGTTTCTATACAGTGATGCATCCCAATGGACCTCAAATAGAAGGTTTGTTAGCATTTTACTGATGTTTCTTCATCAATTCGCCATTGGGACGGTTCGCTCCTGAATTATATTTTGTCTTAACTAGGATTTACTGCTGTTGCGCTCACTCGTGAACGGGGCCAAAGGGTGAGCGCGTACACTGCATTTATTAAGTCGATTGATGGGAAGAGATCGAAATTAAATATTGAGCGATACTTCGAGGCATCAGAAGTAAATTATGTCAATTGTTGTGTCTGTATCATTGAAAATTTATAATACTAATGCGTTATTATAATGATCGAGCAGATTCTGATAGACCGAAACGACAGAGCATACGGTGTTGCCTACAAGCGACATGGTATTCCCCGAATAGTACATGCCTCTAAGCAGATCATCATTAGTGCAGGGACATTCGGATCACCCTTGCTCTTGATGAAGTCAGGGATTGGAAATGCGGTAATCTTGGCTGACGCTAAGGTAGTTACAATTATACTTCAGACTAAGCACAGTTTTATTTTGTTTCGATATTTAAATAGAAATACACACATTAATTTGGCATTCGTCGTCGACATTCTTCGCATTGCAGCGAATTCCTCAGAGATAAGGTAAACAGACATCACCCATTCCGATGAGGACTTGTAATTTCGCTTGTAGAGAGGTCATGTCGCCTATAACCCTCACACTACCACCCTCGATTCCGCTGCAGCGAACGGTAGGAGCGGAGCCGTAACACTACAAAACTTGGACGGCCTTGCTAATTTGATATTTTAAAATAGATTCTGGTTAAGGCTGACCTTCCAGTCGGAAAAGGAGTTCAAGATCACGTTGCAGTTGAAGTTGGACCGATTATCATGAATGACACTTTATTGTTTCCTGTTCTGCTAGTAGTATTGACAGAAGACTCTCTGAGGGAATATTCAAATAGAGAAGATGGTCCATTGAAATTAATTCTAAGTGGACCCCAAGCATTTATAGTTTCCACGAGAGCCAAAAATGAGGGAGACTTCTCTTGGCCAGATGTACAAATTGTCAAAGATGGCTTCTTAACGAATCACTCACCACGTCCACATGAAATTGGGTTTTTCATCGTGCTTGGGAGACCCAAAAGCAAAGGACATATATCATTAAACACTACAGCATATCAACTTGGTGAACGTAAGGATGAAAATTTGGCTGTAATTGATTACAATATTTTGAGTGACCCAAGTGACGTCGCTGTCCTTGTTGAAGGTAAGCGCAGATGTCCACTGTGTGTCACAAATATTATATCTTAATCGCAATTTTTGTGCTTTTGTATATTTCTAGGAGTTAAACTGGCCCTCTCAATAGCTGAAAGTACAACGGCATTTCAGAGACTTCGTGCAACCTATCTTGACTCAAGTAAGCACAAAAATTGTGACAAATTTGAATTCCGTTCCGATGGATACTGGAGATGTTATGCCCACCAAGTTGGAACAACATGGTTGCATTTCACGAGTTCTTGCAGAATGGGATCCGGAATTGGGGATAAAAACACCGTCGTCGATTCTAAACTCAAGTAAGTAAACAATTGCATTATAATTTCAAAAATGGTATGGTCTTTCAACAAACACGTGGAATCTAAATATATTTTACTATATTCGTTTTTCAGTGTACTTGGGATATCAAATCTAAAAGTCAAGGACGCTTCCGTTATGTCGAACGTTCCGAATGCCAACACTGTAGCCGCAGTAATAATGATTGCAGAAAAGGTATCAGACGGACACCAAAAACCTGTGATTGACGACTTCCATATTTAAGCGGCCATGCATTGGTGGTCGATCAAATTGATCCTTTGATTCCCGCCTTGCAGTGGTCACCTAGTACATCAAAATCACTTAAAAACGTCAAAAGATGTATCGACACCTGCATTGTCAAACCACTATATTGTGCTAAAATCAGGAAAATGATGATAATGAATCTGTATTAACAAGGGAGATTCATTACATTTGTTACAAGCACCCAAACCAGAAATTTTTTTCATACAGTGAAATCGCCATATAACAAACCCCCACATAACAAACATTTCCGTATACATAAATAAAATAATTCCCATGTAGATGGGTAACCTGTGTATTCAGGTCTCCATATACCAAACATTTCTATTCAACGAACAAACTTTTGCCAGATTTGAGGTTCGTTATGCTGACATTTGTGAGATTCCACTGTATTCCCTGGGATGGCGAAATCGTTTTCATAAAACAAAGGTGAGTCAAATCCGATATGTTTGCATTTTATGCGTAACTGGCGGCAAGTGAAAAGTGATCGCCGACCTGATATAAGGGTCGCATTTATATTTTTGTTTGTCTCCAGGTCAAGGCATGCCATGGAGTGTGACAAACAATATGTTTTGCCTGTGTGGTGGTAGCCATGTGATGACTTTCCCTTGTAAAAGGATCTCATACTTATACGTGTGTACATATTAGGAGTATTTATTCAATTTAATACAGTGTGTCTTAGAATTAGTGCAGTGCGGGCAATGTCCCCCCTTCCATTAAACCAAGTAAGAGGAGTAGGATAATATTTTTTTCCTCACATTGGGTAAACGCTAAGAATAAAGTACAGGAGGCCAGCTAATTCAAAAACCTTTTACCGGTGCCTCGCCAAAAGGGTCTGCGCTAATTTTAAGACTCACTGTATAATAGTATAATATAGTCGTATCGCAGCAAAACTTGCGTGTCGTTCAGTGCAGGAGGAGGTGGGATCTCTTCTTCGCCCACACTAAATGGGTTTTGGAACGCCGGAGGCTGCTGAAGCGGTCGTTCACGCAACCCGCAGGTTCATTTCTGCAGGCCAGCCGGGGCTGCTCCTTAAGTTTGATTTCGCCAATGCCTTCAACTTTGTGGACCGTTCAAAAGTTTTTTTCCGAACAAGGGGATCCACTAGCACCCGCCCTCTTTTGTCTGGCGATCCTCGCCCTCGTGGAATCCCTCCAGTCCCCACTCAACCTTTGGTACTTGGACGACGGAACCCTGGGTGGACCGGGCCAGCAAGTGTTTGAGGACCTCTTGCGGATCCAACACACGGCATCCGTCCCGGGGTTGACTCTCAACCCTTCCAAATGTAAACTTCTGGTCTCAGGCGGTGAGGACCATCAATGGGTTGAAGCCATTACAGCTCTACTCCCCGAAATCGAAATCCTCGACAGGTCTAAGGTCTCACTCCTCGGCTCACCGCTCACAAACGAGGCCCTACCTCAAGCCCTGCTTGATAAGATTGAGGAGATCAAAACGCTTGTCAATCGTCTCCCCACACTCCCCGGCCACACCGCCCTGTTTCTTTTGAAGAATTGTCTAGCCATCCCCAAACCTATATACACATTACGGTGTGCCCCCACCCATAAATGTCCTCAGCTGCTAGACGACTTTGACCACGTAATATGGTCCGGCCTGGAGGATATCCTGAATGTCCATGTGGATGACCGAACATGGTTCCAAGCCTCCCTTCCCAGTTTCTAGAGGTGGGGTGGGTATTAGAAGTGCCTCTGACCTAGCTATTCCCGCTTTCGTCTCCTCCACAGTGGCCACTTCGGAATTGGTCAAGGAGATGCTATCGCAGGCCCCCACAACCGACGAACCGTCAACAGCAGAGGCCATGGAGCGTTGGTCTGCCCTCACCAACAACGCCATATTCCCGACAACACACTCGCAAAAAGATTGGGAAACGGCGATACTTGAAGTCAAGTCCCTGTCACTAAAAGAAGGCAGCCACACTCAGTATGACAAAGCTCGCATTCTCGCCGTTACGAGGAAGAAGTCGGGTGCGTGGCTCAACGCTCTTCCAAGTCCTTCCTTTGGTACAATGTTGGACGACGAATCCGTCCGAATCGCAACAGGACTCAGACTGGGCCCTTGAGCCACCCTCACACGTGCCGGTGTTGCGAATCTGTGGACTCGAGGGGCACTCACGGCTTAAGTTGTAAGAAGAGCGCCGGCAGATACTCACGTCACGCAGCCCTGAATGACATAACCCGCAGGGCTTGCTCCTCTATCGACGTCCCGACAACTCTGGAACCATAAGGGATGTTCCGCTCTGACGGTAAACCACCAGAATGTCTCACCCTCATACCGTGGTCGCAAGGTCGATGCCTTGTGTGGTATGCCACCTGTGTCGACACCCTCGCCAAAAGCTACCTCTCCTCTACATCTACCCACCCCGGAGCGGCAGCCGCGGCGGCGGAATCGAAAAAAGTCATCAAATATGCCACCATGCCACATCAATATTCGTTCCTACCCGTCGCGGTGGAAACAATGGGATCCTTCGGTGAGGTCGCCTTAAAATTAGTCAAGAAACTTGGAGGTCGCCTCCGAGCCATTTCTGGTGAAACCCGGTCCACATCATTCCTAACCCAACACATCTGCCTTTCAATCCAGCGAGGCAACGCAGCAAGTATTTTGGCCACAATCCCACAGTCCAAAAAATTCTCCGGAATTAATTACTTGTAATTTTTATGGTGCACAATTATTTTCTCGTTAACATATATATTTAGTGGAGGTTTTATCCTGGTGTTCGTATGAGTCTTTTAGGTCAAGTAGTTTTTTTGTTGAAATATATTATATACATATACGACGGCGACAATAGTAGAAGGCGATATTTCTTCTGAAGTCATTATTTGAAGTCAAATGTGTGATAAATGTTTTATTAAAAATAAAAAAAAATAAAAAAAAGAATTCAAATAAAATATATATTAATATTTAATATATAATATGGAGATGTAACTGATAGTCTACATATAATATATAACAATACCCCATACCAAAGACATCCAGGAGTTCTATCAATACTTATATTTGATATTTACTATTGACAATAGTGCACACCTCGCAATGAAGTAGTCCGCGGGTACTTGAGGTACTGCGGATTAGTGGAAAGCCATAATTTCAAGCTAAACAATTTATTCCAATAGAACTACACTAAATAGAACTATATATTCCCTCAACAGACAAGTGTTCATTAATTATTGTTAGAGCGTCCATTTCTTCACCACTCCGTCCAACATATATGTCCGTGTTGTTCTTTATTTCGAGAACAAATATTTTCAAAAGTTCCCAGTTCCCAAATATCATCTCCCATTCCATATTATTTTTGATTGTACTGAAAAACATGAGGGATTTTGGAGTGACTGGACTATAATAGTCTGCGACTTACTCATCTGACAGGACTAACTCAAATTTTTGCAACATTGGTAAATAGACTTTTATTTCCTTCCTAGCGATGTCTTGATTTAGCTTGGATTTTCAGTAGCTGGTTGGTGAGTTGCTGAAGTTCGGTTGGACCACTCACTGCAATTCACCTCTTGCCTCTATATTGGCCATTAATTAGTCGGGTGTTGATAGATTGCGTCATAAAATAGAAGTTAGAATAAACTTGTGTTGATTTTTCAAAACAAATCAAACAAACAAAAAGGATCTAACCCTTCTATCTCTCATTTCCGTTCTCGAAACCAAAGAACAGCAGCCTAGAGATGTGGTCAAGGAAATCATAAGTATTTTTGACTTTATTGGTGTTTTTGTATGTGTCACATGTTACGTGAACAAGTTACTCGCCCGTACACATACAAACACATGCTCATCCGATACAGTGTGTCTTAGAATTAGTGCAGGGCGGGCAATGTCCCCCCTTCCATTAGACTATATAGGAGGAGTAGGAGAATATTTTCTTTCTCGTATTGGGTAATCGCTAACAACAAAGTACAGGAGCCCAGCTAATTAAGAAACCTTTTACCTGTGCCTCGCCATGAGGGTCTGCGCTAATTTTAAGACTCACTGTATATTCTATGTACATCTAGGTATGGACGTGTGTAGTGTTGGGGAATATTACTAGGGTACATTGTCTACGTGATTATTGCCCCTTCATTTTGAGTTGAAGACGTGACATTAGTATTCTACCTTCATCTTGTCAATGTAGCACAGAAATGTTAAAACTAGGATTTCCTCGGCATGGCTAAAATCATATGACTATTCAATAAATGATATAAAATTTATAGCCCTGTTTGCATCTTGGGTCGCTCAGGGCATTGACCGCTGGGGAGAGGGTTATTGGATGTACGGGTATTAGATGTACGGAGTAATGAGAGATGTGGCGGTGACGTTATGTCATAAGTGTGTTGTGTGTTGTACGATTGGGTTTAGTGGAACGAAAAAGTAAAATAGAAGGGAGTTCACTTAGAGTCGTCTGGTGGACAAGAGTCCAGTTGGAGTCGTCTTGGGGACGGAGGTCCACGAAGGAATCTGAGTAGTCTTGAGAGTAATTGATTTGAGTCTTGGAAGATCTTTAGAAGATCTAGAGTCTCTTAATTAATATCATTTAATTTCTTGTTCAATAATAATTCTATACTGCATCAAAAACAATCGTAGGCCTTTGTTATATTATCAGTAGGGATTAAAACAAAGTTGTTAATTAATACGATTAATCTTGTGTGGATTTTATTTTTGAGAAGAAAGAAAATTGGGGCAAATTGAGACGCTTGGGCACACTTGAGACGGATTGTAAAAGTCCGCCTGAATTTGAGAAAGAAGAGCAACCACGGATAAGGCAGTTAGTCTTGCCAACAAGAGGTTTGATTTTGTCAATTTTGGTCAATTTTTCATCTGGTGAAAAAGGAAAAGACTGGTAAGTCCAATATTTTTGAAAATTTTGTGGCATTTTTTTGTAGTAGTATTAGGAGGTTACAATTTTGGTAGAAAATAGTAGAAATTTTTAGGAGCATGAAAATTGTAGAGAAATTTTACATTGTCGTTTGTATTTCTTGTGAAATCCTAGTGAATTGAGATTTTGGAGAGAAATGGAGTTACAAATTGGGGAAATTAGAGATATTTAGTGAATTTTGAGTAGAAGTTTTGTACCAAACGTGTAATTGTGCACTTTATTTGTAGAATTTTTGAGTAACATCGAAAACAAGTCACCGTGCATTTTATTTATTATTAAAAAATATAATTTTGAGGTTTTTGTAAAAGCACTGGTTTATTCTTGGGAAAATAATATTGTGAAATAGGAGACGAGTCACGCAGATTATTTTTTTGAAAAGAACTAAAATGTTAACTTGTTTTCATAGATAAAATAATTCAGAAGAAAGAGTGTAGTAATTTATACACAATTCCAGACTTTGTCTCGAATTTTAGAATTTCTAGAAATTCTGAGTAAGAAAGTTATCAAGATTTTTAGTATTTTAGTTGTGAACGATTATAGACAGGTAACGGAGAGAATTTTAGAAGATTTTTTGAAATATTAAGCAATATTTTTATGTGAAAGATTTTGAGTAGCATTGTGAGAATATTTTTGATGTACATTTAGTGTTAGATTTATGAAAAATTGTCTAGGGGTCACGCCAATTTTGCCAATCATTTCATTTGAAATACATTTAGAAATTTTTGAAGTTGTAATTTTTTGAAAAGTAGCGGTAAACTGTGACAAATTGAGACAGTGAGAAAGAAAAAAGGACGCGTAGCGTCGGATTGTTGACCGATGCATACTTAATTAGTGGAAGGAAAAGATTGTAAATTTTTCTGTCAACTTGGGATTAGGCAAATTAGGTGAGAAAAGACTCATGACTAGGTAATTAGTGTAAAACGTCAGAATTTTTGTACATTGAACTGTGTATATTTAAATTAGGGTAGATTGAGATAGAATAGTGGCAGTTGGGGGATAGAAAGTGTCCCTCGATATGGATCTGATGAGAGAGAGAGACCTGAACCCCCAAACGTCAATCAATGTCACGATCAACGCGTTCAACTGCCATACAGTTTGGGCGAGACGGTACACAGAAGGGGTTAGGCTAACAATGCCACATATAGACTTGGAAATGCCATACTTTTTAATATTCGCGCAAATGTAATATTCAATGATATACAGTACCGGTTGGCCACCCGGAAAGCCCGGGTGGTCTATCATTTTCGCAGTAACTTCTGCACGGCCTTAAAATCTGAAATAATTCACAGTACGAGAGCAAACATTTTAACTGGGATACATACGCTCACCGTAAAAAAATATCTCAAAATTTCGAAAAAAAATTCAAAATGGCCACAAGAAAAACTTCAAGGGTGATATTTTTACGGATGGGTTATATTTTTCATTGGAAAGTTCCATTAAATCTGAAAAGATTGATGTAACGTACACACGTTTCGTGCTGCTATGCTGTTCCATTGACGACACTATGCAATATATGTATACTAATAGATCCTATAATATAGATACTATAGTTTCCACCAAATCAATTTGCTGTACGGCCATGACAAAAATAAATATCACCGGGCTTGGTTTTCTAAACAGAATGTGATGAGAGAAATAATGCTTTTCTTACTTTCTTACTTTCTTACCACTAACTTTTCTTACTAACAAAACAAACCGAGCGCGACAATTAGTATTTTTTTGGGTTGAGAATTCAATGTCGGATGTCATTTTAATACATTTCTAGTGGAAAATTAAATTTATGTGTATATCCAGAGGAATGAATATTCCTCTGGATATACACATATCTGGATGATATACACATATCTGGATATACACATATACACATATCTGGATGAAGCCCCCTCTGACGAGGGGGCTTCAGGGCGGGTAATCTTTATTAATTATTAGACTGACCTTGTCGAAGCGAATTGGAGTCCAGGTTTTGAGTAATTTTATGCACTGTTCCGAAAAGGTCAACAAAACTATACATTTCCCTTGGATTCTGGAGTGCTTGGCCAATCCGTCCGTCCGTCTCCGCTCTCCTCTGCCGTGGCTTGAGGGTGGCGGGCATGAGCAGGTGAGGGAAAGGATTCCTCCTTTACCGGCCCAGCGCATTCAAGGAGAAAGACGGGACGCAGAGAAGGGAGAGTCAGGCTGCCTCGGGCCTCCAGAATCCGAGGGAGAGGTCAAGTTTTGTTGACCTTCCCGGAACAGTGCATAAAATTATTCAAAACCTGGACTCCAATTCGCTTTCTGCTCAGAACAAGGTCAGTCTAATAATTAATAAAAATTACGCGCCCTAAAGTTTCCCCCGTGAGTGCTCACTTTTGACAGCCCCGTCACAAGTACTGTTTATGACGACCACCCCGAACCCTATTCGTACCACCGTCACTACAACTGTCCACAGCGACCAACACATACAAGGTTACCGTATAAGTCCGCCATCAACACTCCTAGCCTTATTCCCCGCATTCCAGACACGGACAATGGTCACCAACCCTGTCTATGGCGAACCAGAATGACTACACGTTGTGCATATCGACCAATATAAAAAATGGACAGCAGTCACTAACCTATCCATAGCGACCGACCATTTAAGAGAATGAGAACTGAATGAACTATGGATTTATTTTTTAAATAATGAATTCTAGTTTTTTTTTTGTTAGGTAAGAATAGGAGTTTTTTTTACGGCTTTTGTAATTAATCCATCATAATCTCCAGGAAGAGTTCTGGAGATTTCTTCATAGCTTCCCCCAGTTCGTCTTTAGTTTTCCAAATTGATTTCTTTTCACTGCAAATTTTACATAAAATGGTGGTTGGAATCCTGAATAAATTTAAATTTAATATTGAGACGTACATTTTAATATATTCCAAGCATGCGCTGGCAATTTTGTCCGAGTTAAAAGTTTTACTCATGTTGTAACGGTCCAAAACATTATCTGGTGACAATGTACTCAATATTGAGGTTTCAGCAATCGTTTTCAATTCATGTAAATGATATTTGGCAGCCAATGAATATAATTCGGTAGCATGGGCAGTTAATTTGCCAGCAGATCCAGTGTAAATGAAACGAAGAAATTCTTCCACGACGTCTGGCTCCGTCCCTTCAATCTGTAGTATCCCTTCCTCCTCAGTTTTCTCCAATGAATGTTGAGAAAATTTTTCTCGGAGAACACTGCACTTATCTTAAACCAAATTCAAAAATAAACATTTAAATTGAAATTAACTAATCAAATAATTAAAAGTAAAATTCCTTACTGCCCAATATAAGTTTATGTGCTGAGAATTGACTGTCATTGCAACAAACTTTCACGTCCGAACAATAAGAAGAAAATAGAAACTCGGATGTTTTCAAAATATCACCTGGGTCTGAGATAGGTTGAATCAGTTCAACATCGATCAGAGTTTTTGAGGTTGACTTTTTTGAGTTACCTAAGAAAATAATTACTTGACAAATTAATCAATTAATTATACATATGATTGTGATTTATATTACTATATCCATACGTACGCATTTTCCGAACCAAATCCATTTTAAAACGAATGAAACTCCGGACGAGTGTTCTTAGTTCAAAGAAGACGGAGTTATTCCTCTGAACTGTTGCCATGTCTTCACTATACTCTTTCCTCCTAAGATTTCCGTAATATCTGTTGGGTTGGCCGCATTCGGCAAAAGCAAACATGATTATTAAGAAATCAATACGTGTGGAAGACGTAGCTGTTGTTGATTTGGATGCTGTTAACCGCAATGATGATAGGTTACGAGATTGTAAAATAGCTCTTCTTCACCGACTCACTAATCTACAACCACACAGGCCGTAGTATCAATTTTGGTAATAAAAAACCAAACATCCAACGTCTGACATGCTAGACATATTTTCTGTGGTTTGACTTACTCTAGCTCATTTACTTCCGCATCGAATAATACTGGAGATGGCTAATACAAAATAGAAAGAGCTCTAAAAAATGAGTTAGACATATGAGCAAAGGGGAAGGCCGACTCGGTAATATTACAACATATTATATTAATTAATAATTCAGTCCAAATGTGGAGCTATCAAGGTACTCATTTACTTCAAATCTTGAGCAAGTTCCTAGGAATAGAAACACTACAGACGTAGTATGATAATGATGACGATAGGCCGACTCATATTCAGGCCATACAAAAGCACGGACCATATGTTATTCATTCCAGGCATTGCATTGGCCAACTATATAGAGGACAAATGTCAATACTTAGACTAAATTAATTCAATTGCAGCAAAATCCTTCCTATAACAAAACACCACAAGTTCATTATACGGAAGTAGTTATGCATAAAGGTGAGTTCGTCATAATGGGGATACGTTCGTTGTTCTTTAGTTGAAAGTCATTATTAAATCTAGCAATGTACCGTCAATAGAATGTTAATACATTTTCGGAAACAACACAGTAAAGGTTAGTTCCCATGCGCACTTTTTTTCGTGCTTTAAGCTTGAACTTGTTCCGCGTTCACTTTCCATCAGTTTCTTCGAAAAGTATTCTTTTTGGAGATTTTTGGGGTCATGAGGCCAGATTTTGGCGAAACCTGTATTGGACTTTCCATGCAAACATTTTTGAAACACCCCCCTTTTTGCACCTTTTTTTAAAAAACAGTGAATTTTTTTCCGTGAAAGTTAAAATGACAGTCGGGAAAAAATACTTTGGCCACTGAAGTTTGGTCAATCAGCCTGCCAGTAGAAATTTTGTACCCGATTTGGTGAATGACGATGACGTTGAGGACCTCTTATTGAGTCGATGGCCGAGTATATGAACCGCAATAACCTCATTGATAACACTACCTCCGACTGCTCATTTCACTTGAATGAATGAAGAAATTTATTTGACATGACCGTAGGCCCATTCAAAGGTTTTTTTTTTGCAGGAATAAATGTAAAACATCGTCTTTCAATATAGTGTTAAATTAATGCTAAATTGGTAAGGTATAAGTAATAAGTAAGTGTTGCTAATCAATTTAATAGTAAGCATCGATCAAAATCTGAGTCAATAGTTTATATACAGTTGAAGTAGTGGAATTATGGGTTGTAGAAATGGCCGTCAGTCCAGTCAGCAGGTAGGTAGTGTCAGTTTTGTAAATCAATCAGGAGTTCCGTGGGGGTAGGGAGCGGAGGTGGTCAACATTGAAGCAGTGAGTTTTTTACAGATATCCGAAATGTGGAAATAGAATTTCCGGAGATCATCAGTTTCAGTGGCTGAGTCATAGATGAAAGTTAGAATGTTCCCATCCTTGTGGAAGTTGGGAGGTTCTTTCTTGTCGAAATCAGCTGAACTGGATCTGATGTAACCGGCCCTTACAATCGATCGACATTCAAATACAGCCAGTCCCACGTAAACAGGCTCAAAGATATACCCAAATGAGTGACTGTAATAAGTGGTGTGTAGAAATAATTCCATTATTCAATAGTGAAATTACTCTGTAGTTCACAGTTGTCTTGAAATAATAAAAGTAGTACATCTAGTTTTGATAGTGGTAAATTAAAATTAGTCTTGATGAGAAGGATTTGTAAATGTGTTTTAGTGCTTTGTCTTTCTTATTGAAACACTCAAACATTCCAGAGCGTTGGTTCAGAACCATTTAGAATGAATTGCAGTTTTTATTGTTAAAACTCCTGAGCGATTCACCCATAGAGCCACTCTAAATCGTCTTACAGTAATCCTCATAATATACCCTATAGCAATATATTTTTAACCAATTTTGTGATCGTATACTTTTCTCGTAACTTTTACCGAACTCATATTAAATTGATTTGTTTTATCATTGAGTGAAAAATAATTTAGAATCGTTTGCCAATGCCAAATGTAGAAATATTCATTCTCACAATACAATTGAGAATATGATTCCCTGCTACACGGATCATAAAGGTCTACACGCGTGGTTAAAAAGAGAAATTTTATTATTATTCCATAATCAAATGAACTAATTTCATTGAGTACATAATACTAGTTGTTCAAGATAATGGAAATGGAAAGCTGATGTTACGTCCTGAGTCATTGCAATTTAATTGCTTTTGGGACGGAGAGACAAATACAGGTCTTAGGAACGTTTCACCCTTGAAATGACTTCACTGCAGCAACCAGTCCCGATAAGACATAACTAGTGGAATCCAGGTCGAGAAATAAAACTCCTGGTTTTTCTCAGCATTTTAGTATTGGCAATTTTTCCGAGGCGTGCGCGTAGGATTACAAAGACTCGCCTACAGGTACCAGGGCAAAGTCAACCCCTTTTGTTGACTTTTCGTCACACAAATTTTGGTTGGATTTGCGTCACACAAATTCTTGTTCCATTTCTTTTTTTTTAAATTTGTGTGAGACTCGTGAAGCATATCATTGCACACAACATGATATCGAGTGCTCCGTGTCTGAACCGAAACTGAAATTATTAATAAATGT
Source organism: Protaphorura glebata (assembly GCA_034694305.1). Taxonomy (NCBI): domain Eukaryota; kingdom Metazoa; phylum Arthropoda; class Collembola; order Poduromorpha; family Onychiuridae; genus Protaphorura; species Protaphorura glebata. The sequence continues at coordinate 34,063 of JAQFYE010000529.1, forward strand.
ACAATTTA
>JAQFYE010000530.1:0-34064 GCA_034694305.1 Protaphorura glebata
TCCAAAAGTACTTAAGTCCAATTCCAAGTACATTTCTCAAACTCCAAAAGTACTTAAGTCCAATTCCAAGTACATTCCTATTTTTCCAAAAGTACTTAAGTCCAATTCCAAGTACATTTCTCAAACACCAAAAGTACTTAAGTCCAATTCCAAGTACTTTTCGCAAACTCCAAAAGTACTTAAGTCCAATTCCAAGTACGGACTTGTACTTGGTACTTTGTACTTAAGTACAGGTTGAAAAGGAATTGACCCATCTCTGCGTGTTATCGAATGGTATATAAACTTACTTTTCCAACTTCGCAATAATGTGTTTTCCATAAGTATATTTGCGGAGCTGAGCGAGGTGAGGGCGGATTCTCTGTAATTGAAAAAAAGCAATAAATATCATCCGTAAAAAATTTCTCACCATCTGACTATTTAAATTGGTTCAAACTGAGAAAAAAAAAAGATTTTACCTGCATCAGCATCTTTCTTTGGGACGGCTCCGCAACGTCAATCATTTTCTGTACAACATAGTTTGCATATTGGTCCTTCATCATAATGTTCAAAGGGCTGGTTGTCACACTGTTCAATACAAAGAATATACAAGTTTACAATTAAAATCTATACGAACCAGGAAGTCTGTCTTCGAGAAACCATTTCTTTTGAACTCCCAGAAAATGTTGATATGTTAAAAAACCCTAAAAAAAATGAAAACATACCCATTGTCAGTATTGTAGGCGGTGACTTCATCAATTAAGACTGTTTTGTCTTGGCGAGTTGCGTATGTTACACATTTTTCCACAACGTTGGAGGCAAATTTGTGCTGAGAATATTGACAAACTTTTCCTCGTACAATGTTCACAATCTTTGCTTTGTCTTCGGGTTTTCCGTGCTCAAGCACGTGCTGCACAACATAATTTCCATACTGATCCTGAATCAGTGCCTCAGCCTGATCATGGAGTTCATCCAAAATAGGTTGAGTCTGATCCACTGTACAATGCTCCAAAATCCTCTGTATAACTCGACAACCATATGGATGAGTTGAGAGAACAAAAATCTAAATTCATAAACAAACAAAATTAGAAGTGCACAAAAAGTTATCCATACTTTCAAAATTCAAATTAAGTCAATCTATCCTTACATTCTGTTTCCCCAACTGTCCGTGAAATGCATTGATAATGAAACTTAGAGCATGAGGATCAACACATTCGATGCATTTTTGAACCACGTGGTTTCCATTCTGGTCTTTGACGCACTTGAGAATATGACCGTCCAATTCACGAACGATTTCTTTCTGGAATTATAATTTAATTGTAGGAAAATAAATTCATTGTTAATTAGAAATATTCAAAATACCTGGAGATCAGGTCCGATAGACTCCAATGCTTTCTGAATTACACGACATCCATACATTTGTAGAGCCAATAGTAAGACATTGCCCCGGATTTTGTGAGCGAGGGCAGCCTTTTGCTCTGGGGATCCAAACTCAAAAAATTTCTGAATAACATAATTCCCGAACACATCTGTCATGAGTGGGTACGCATTCCCAATAATTTCACTGAACACTAATTGCTTCTCAGTAGGAGTTGCTCTTTCCAATTTTTGTTGAATGAACCTTTACGGAAAACCACAAAATAATTATTAGTCATACATCAAATGTTATAATTTTGTCTGTTGCTAAAGCAGATAGAAGGACTACATACCTGGATCCATGTTGATCCTGTGAGAATTCGACCATGTGGCTGTAAGAAAAAAAAACGAAAAATGAACTCATTATTTCAAAATGCATGGAACAATTTCTGACATCGTAAACGAATATACTACAGAAAAACCTGTGCTATAAGACCAGATTCAGGGTAGTGGTCTCGCCGTATGGGGAAACTAACATAGTATGGGGCAAATCGAGACTTGTTCATTTCAACGAGCTGGTCGCCGGACTGAACTTGTTTTCCGGAGAGGTTTCACTGTAATAGTAATTTTGGTTAGTCATACACTTACTTAGTCAAGTCTCGGAGCTGCAAGTTAGGAAATCGGTTATTTCGGAAGTCTTCTAAAAGTCTAGAACGTCCATTCGGTTTCTCCAATGAGGCAGACTGTCTACCAATTTTTGGAAAAAGTGGGCTAGTGGCTCCAAAAAGTGCAGAACCTGCACGTAGACCCTTATCTCCCATCAGCCTTGAGTTACCTCCACTAATAATGCCTGGAGGTGGTGATCCTACGAAACATAATTATAAAACGTTAAAATATTTAAACAGCTCCAAAATCGGTAAACCATCCTAACATGCATATATGGAACAGGTATTTACCAAGTGGATACTGTGACCATTTATTTCTCTCTGAATCAAAGGAATCCCGGCGCATCCCACCTGTACAAACCAACACCCAGAAGAACCCATCACCTTCTGATTCCCCATCACCCAATTCTTAAAGACCATTATTTACTTTACATTGCCTTTTTAATGCACGTTAAAAGTTTTAATTTGAAGAAAAACTAAATTAAAGAATGTTTTGTGTACAGGAAAGAGAAGTATTCGATTCAATCAGTAGGCCATCAAAATGTACAGGCGTTTAAGGGTTCGGTGATCTAATGGCTAAACATGCCTCCAAATTATAATCACAGTAATTCTCAAATTAAGTACGGCCAAAAATGCGAATCTAAAACAAATTTAATTGAAGATAATTTGCGCGCACGATGAGCAATTTAAACAAGAATGTCCTGGTCCTACATTAGTTTAGTTTCTCAACTGAATGAACTGATATTCAATTCAATAAAATAAGCCGTGTCGAATCAAAATTCCGACCAGGAAGTTTGAGACATAATCAAAACAAATCCTGATAATTTTTGGTTTGGACTGTCTAAATCTAAACCCTTCCAGAATTTCTAATCAAACTGTCTACAACAACTAGTGAATTACAAACCGACGTAAAAATACATTTGATGGTCCACTGATTAATTCGTTAGTCTCACATTATTTACAATGACTGACAAACAAACTATGTGCAGGTAAAATCAGGAATAGATCGAATAGTACCGCCAAAAATTAAATTCTAATCTGGTGTATTGTGGATTCTGATATACCACAAAAACCGAAGAAACACATTGTATTGGGTCAACTACCGAATATCGCTCATTATTCGATCTATCCCTAATTTAAATAAATACGGAGAGTTAGTTGAGTAGTAACCTGGTCCAATGGAGGAAGCATTGTGAGAAGCGGGATTATAGCCCTGAGCAGCGCCATACTGAGGATTGACACCAAACCCACCTGACCCTAATCATTGAGAAAGTATTTGTATTTACAACATCGGAAATGCTCTGGTCAACCACTCATGTAATTACTTGGATAGGAGTTGGAATTCTAATAGTATGTATTCAAATAAAATTCTAAAATCTAACTAACCTGGATTGTTGACCATGACAGGGGCTGGTGACACGAGGCGAAGTGGAGTTGCCCCTCTTGTGCCCATAACAAGACTATTTGGGTCATAGTATGGAATAACTTGATATTGCCCAGCCTGACCATTGATCTCATTTCCAGTCGGTGAGAGTGGTCTTCTTTGTCCGGCTACTTGTCCTCCTGGCCCGATCAGTCCACCCGTTGGATAAATTCCCCATGGTACTCCATAATAGCTTGGCATAACAGTCGAACCTGTTTTGAAGAAAAGTATATCAAATTTAAAACATGTACTCACACAATTCATGATTAATTACGATACGAATATTATTTAAATCAACCAGGGGTGTCCTAAATAAGCCCCAGTATCTCAATAAGCCCCCAGTGTCCCATCGCCATCGCCAATTGTGGGCGTGCATTGATGATAAGCGGACGTTTTAGGACATTGGGCTTCGGACACCTCACACTACCGGATATTCGGTTCAGTCAAATTTAGTGATACTCGGTCATGCCGAATACTGCAATTACTTGGGCATGCTTGTGCGAAATTCAATCACAGACCTCTTGTCAAATGAGCTACAGCTTTTGGACCCGGGGGAGTCGACCGCAATAGCAGGAATTAAATCGAGTGGAAAACAACTTTTTTGAAACTAACCTAAACCGTGTCTGCCAGAGGGAACCAATCCATGACATAGCGATGCAGTAACGACTATCTACAGGACTATGCCGCGAGCAAAATTTTTATTACATGATTTTGATCGTCTTTGATTGAAAGCGATAACAATTGTACTGTGATATGAAAGCACCTAATACATTTTCTTTAACCATTTATGTAATTATCAGTAAGATAATTCCGAAATAATACTATAGAAGGTTCTGTAATGTCTTTCGAAAGCTAAAAAATCGTCGCATCGGCATCAACAACAAGCAGGAAGTCACTCACTGCCGAATCGCCGTAGAGTTCTGACAATCGCGTTACAAGAACCTGATCACAGGAGTCATAAAATTTAACCGGTTGCGCTTGTACTTATAATCATGATTGCATAAAATTGTCACTTTAGTCCAGACAATTCCCATGAACTTCCCCAATGTTCTATCAAAGTCAAATAACAATAAATATTTACGTTCACTTTACATCTATCCTCGCTTTCAATGCACACGACCTACCAAAAAAAAAACTACCCGCTCTACCATACCGGTTCATAATAAGCGAAGAATTAAATTTCACTTTATTTCGCTAACAATGGACACGAACTAATAAACAATGGGAGTTTCAGAATAAATGAATTAAATAAAGTTAAAGTATTGAAAAGTACTCAGCAAGTGAAAAGAACAATAGTAGCCAAAGTAACAATTAACCTGTACGCTCGGTACAGTACGCCACGGGATATATTTGCATACAAGATGACTTTTAAGAGTCGCAGTAAAATTCTAAAAAAAAGTTTGTAAGAAAATTAAAAGTGCATCCTTCATCACAAAAGCCATTATATTAATAGACCTGCACTAACCCCAAACGTTTTATTCAAAACCACAAAAGTGAAAATAACAATAAAATTTTCTCAGGAATAATCATTGTCATTAAATCCGGGCTCTTCTCAACTCTCATTGATATAATTGGCAATGGGGTCACTCGAACCTTCACAACCACAAGCTCCCAAAAGAATTCTGATTCAGTTGTTCTCTTAAATTCAATCATTCGTTCTTTAACGAAACCACGAGGCTTTCACATGGTGAATTTCACTTATTGTAAAGAATAAGGAAGACTACGAAGAAAGAAATGAATCAAAAGTAGGGCTTCAAGTTCAATTAAACAACAACTTACCGGCTGCAATGAGGGCATACTGCTCTTGTGGATTGATGACATATGGAGCCATTGGATAACCCGTCGACCCTGGAGGAAGTCCGGCGGCCGCTGTAATTCACAAAAAGCAAGAATTAATAAAAAAAAAAGCATTCAAAGAAAATTTTAAGGCTCCAACGGTCTAGATCAGGCAGACCTCTTGGTTCTAATGTTTCCGGCCAAATTGAGTCACATATCTGAAGTTTCTGAAGGACAGTGGACAATATCGGGCTTGGGAGTCAAATTTTGATGAATAGTTACAACCCAGACTAATATTTTGTATACTTTTAGTTATCTGATGAGACTTTAAACAAAATCAGATATCTGAAAGATTACTGACAAATGGTAGACACAGACTACAGACCTAAGGCAATATCAATAGCTGGTCTTAATAGTAGACATGAGTTAGATTACTCTTTATCGTCAGACCTATACTTTTGCTTATCCGATATATGATCGATTATCCGATAAGATCAGATAAAACAATTCTCACAACTTAAGGCCTTAAAATAAATATATTAAATTTACCCATTTGCTGCTGTTGTTGGAGATATTGCTGAGGAACCATGGACATTTGTGGCCCATTTCCATTTGAAGCTGAGCCATTGTGATTCCGGAATAACTGTTAGGAATTAAACAACAAAGTCCAAAAATCAGTTTCATTTTGTTTAAAGTTCCGGTTCCATTGCACATATATAAACACAAATTAATTAGCACGACCCATCAAAGTCCTTCACCATAAAAGGAACAAACATCGAAGCACCACAGAGAAAATCCTATACCATCCATCAAATCCATCATAGTCCTAACTATTGCCCCTAGCCACAAAAATTTGAAACACTTTTATAATAACGAGAAAGTACTTGGTAAGTCTTAAGTACTACACAAAATCTGACATGACAAACAGCGTAATAATTATGTTTCAAGTATGTCATGTAGGTGCCATCTCAATTTCTCCACGTTTTTTGTTATTGTCGTTGTCTCTTCCTAATTTTCTCACAAGGAAATTACTTTCATGTGGAGGTTTAAGTAAATGTGTCTGGATGGACCGTCGGTCGCTGATATTTCAAAATTTCTAACATTGAACCAAAATTTTGTGTGGCGACAGATCTGATGAAGACACTTGCTAACAGCTCTTGTGTCGCTTTTTAATATTTAGTTGATTCGATTTTTACGCGAAAAGTAGTTTCCCTGTAAATCTCACTATAAGAAGAAAGTCACGAAATGACATCCACGAGGAGTTAAAATCCTTAAAAACATTAAATATTCGGAAACTAATCACACTTTCAGTTCCGTGCAATGCAACGCAATGCAAAGATTCATTCAACTAAAAGTATAATAAAATTCTGCCGAACCGACCCAGAAATAAAATACCGTTTTTTAATTGCTGGGTTTCCTAGAGTAATAATAAGCTTCAGCTTGAGTTCATAGAAAACGACACGCAAGAGTCAAAATATAAAACTTAAACATAAACTTTAAGTCACGAACGTACATTATACTTATACATAATCATTCTCTGCTCATCATTTGCTTTCCAAAACAGTTATTTCTGCATAAAATAAATAAGCCGTCAGGTTTGGACCTGTCTGAGTAACCAGAATTTAGTTTTCATGTTCACCAAAGAAAAATAACCCTAATCCTAAATAACCCATCATCATTCTAAACGGTACATGTTCAGTCCAAATTACAAAACTTGGAGATATTTCCGGTTCTCTTGCAGTCGCGATAGCCCAGATTACATTTAATTGAGTGCATCTCCGTTTTGATAAACAAACTAATACATGATTGCCCCCAAAAAATAATAAAAGTAAGACTAAAAAACCAGAAGAATAAATCAACGTTAGTTTTCTTTTTTCCTATCATTTTTAAAACAAGTTCCTGTGGCTTGGCTAGGTCAAAGATTTCAAAGTTGAACGGTCAGTTTGTGCATTTTTATCCAAATTGCTGTCATCGCCTTAACATACCCCATACTGTTTACTATTCACATTAGCAATACAAACCAAGAATTAATTTACAACATGCTTGAGCTAACACCAACAGACTAGTCATCTTGTTAAAAATGCTTAATCAGCCAAAAATTAAGTAAGTCAACGACAGAGGAGTTTCCTAACCTCTACCTTGAATTGCAAAGCAATTTGCTATTTGACAAACGTGTCTTGTCTTGTCTTGTGTGCAAAATGCATAAATTATACACTCATTGCATTCACTCTACTTATATAAATATATTCACACGTGTAAAAGTACACCAAAGTAAGGCAAAATGGGTGGGGTGTATATAATTTTATACAGAACAATACAATGGTTCAATAAAGTAAATAAAATTGTACAATAAAACCATCCCACTTCCATACATGTAAATTATAATCTTAAATACCTTGTTAAAATTGAAGACAAAGATAAGATAAGAGGAAAACTTGAGTTCAAAAGTGTCATAAAGTGTCAATATACTCAGAGATACAGAGCACAGGGTGTATCAAAATGACACAAGTTAGGACATTCGTGGGATTTCGCTAAAATGTACGGATCCAACTTCACAACTTTAAATCCAAAGGGTAGTTTGTTTTAAATCATCGTAGTCGGATCAAACATACGGTGCTATACTCATTGATTGTCTTTCAATAGAGACACATTATTTGAAATTTTAGTGATCAGGCACCTCCAGACATCGATAGGTGCTTATTGTCCTAAGTAAGCGCAATCACTCTATACACGAGTAAATGATTTCTCGACTAAGGTCCGTACGGAATTCCGCAAACGTGAATAATCCGTTCATTAAAGAGCTATTACCCTAGTCCATAGTCGATCCGGCACAGTTATATCTGAGACAAGTGCTCATTCCTCTACCACAACTGATCACAAAATTTTGCAAAAAAAATGTCAGTCAAATCGTTCGGAGAACAAGCCCATAATTACCAAAAGTGTCAGAACATTCAAAAGATCTATCCAACTTTAGCTTATTCTCCCACTAATGTTTTCATTCGTGATAATTGTGTTACATTTTAAACATGTCAAAATCAAAAGAAGTGACTGCGAACAATCAAAAATAGTTAACCGTTATACGAAAGGCTCCCATCCTCAACGTTAAACTTGTTATTCACGTTAATTACACTAACAAAGAAGTGGCCAAAAAAAATCATTACTTTGTCCCATAATTTCTCAACCCTCCCTTGCCAACCCTCTGAGAGGCTTAATTAAAATTTGGCGTAGGTACAGAAATGAAGGCATTGCTCGCTAAGAGGATCAAAATTAAATATGGAATACTCCGTCCAACCCCTTTAAGTATAATTTATGAATACAATTCAAAATTCAGTGTCATTTCTAAGCCTGCCTGGCTTAAGCTTCTTCCTATCTCACTTCATCTTTAAACTTCATTCATGACAATGGGATGGGAAAAGCAATCGCAAAAGTACGTGAAGAACGGATTTTTTTTCTTCATTATCTTTGCGTCAGTCTCATGATATTTTCTCACATCTCTTTTAAAAATCTTTGCAGGCAATCATGCTGTCAGGTTGCTTGCCCAGGAGCAAAACTACTTGCAAACAACAATTGCATCTCGATAATAATTGTCCCAATTCTTTTCATTTACTATGAACTAAACCAAACCAAAATAATCAGAATTGTCAATTGAATTGTCACTTCGTTCGAGAGTCATTTGATCTAAATAAACTACACAAGAATCTTCAAGTCACGGTCCATCTCAACAACAATTGTCCACACCAATTTCTCTTGTGAATTCTATCAAGTCAAAAATATTACAATTCAATTTTCAGATCAAGCCAAACCATTCCTTTCTAGATTCAATTCAAACGAAGAAACCTACATTACATCTCGAAATAACAACAATAACACGCCCATTCCATCCGAAAGAGGTACTTTTAAATCTCTTCTATTGTAGAATAAAAAGTCTCAAAATTTCAACAAAGACGAAGAAGAAAGTCTTAACATGCTGATCTACTGTCTAAATTGTTGTCAGAACTCAAATATGTACATTCGTAAGTCGTATTGTCATTTGTCACATCTTACACGGAAATTACTTTTACTAAAACTCTTATGACGCGAGTCATCTCAAGTGTCCTGGTCAGAAATATTTTGAAGATTTCTTGCACAACAAAATTACTGTCTGATAACTCATTAAGACCAATACACTGGTAATTTTACAGTGGTTTCATAAGAATCTGCCAAGTTGGAAAATTTCGAGCATTTCTAGAATGAGTATAAATTATCTGACGATAATCTGTCGTACTTCGCCAATATGACTTCGGCACAATGTTCGTATTGTAGCGATCCTCTTAAAATCTTTTGCTGGGCTGAAACTTACAGGAGTTGTGCAAAAATCCTAATCATACCCTACCGGACTTTAAGCAAAATAATAGAACCGCTTCAGTTACATGAATGGCAACTAAATTTAAAAACTTCATTATGCCCCATAGCCCATATCCTATTTAGTTCACAATTTTATGACAGATTCCTGGCGGAAAACCCTTCATATCTACAACACGTACCTAAAACAGAAAATACGCTAAATTGCCCTGTCAATTAAAGACGAATTAATTTTCTCCGTATCTGCCTTGATTATCCTCATCTTTCATTAAAGTCCTCTTCCATTAGTCCATCCACCCATCCTCCACTATTTCAGTGTCAAACAATATCACATATCACATCCGGCCTTAGGGAAAAAATAGCACCTGTTATCTACTATATTATTAACTTAGCACGCTTCAGTTAATTTTTTAAGTTGTTTTGTGTTGAAAAATTACTCATTTGATGAGAAATGAAATAAACAGTACAGTAATGTAAGAGTCAAGGCAATAAGTACAACCCTCCAGGCTCAAAAACGTCTTCCGGCTTGCCCAACCGGTTTTTCCTTACATCTAATCGTCGTAAGTCAGCCAAAATATTAGAAAGCATAAAGCGAAGTTAACAGTATAAATTGCGCACATAAAACAAAAAAAAATAAAAAAAAAATTACAAAGAGGTTACAAGGGTTAAAGGGATGCAGGCGGATCAATGGTATGAGTATGAATAGTACAAGTGCATTCAAACCTGACCCAGGCGACCGGGTTCGGGCTCGGGAGTACAAAATATCGGTTGTATGGTACAGGAGATAGTGAATTACAACAGAAAGGATCGAGTCCAACAACACTAGCTACCCATGTGGCCGCCTAGGACAGGTTCGACTGTATAGTTAGCATTTGATTAAGACGCGGGAAGATACCTTCGCCAGATCCTTAGGGGACAACGTCAAAGGGCTCACCAAATGGTGAAGCCCTATAAATCGCTTCGTCACCAACTTCATGGCCTTTTTTTAATAGTCTCTGTACAACACTTTTACAAAACAAACACCAGACTTGAGCCCTTTAGTCTCGATCACTTACGCTTTCCTCCGCACCAACCAATCAATCAAATGCCTACCCGGGTTTTTTTGGCAAATCATTATAATGTTCGCAATTCTCATGGACAACTTCTGGTTTCAAGTTCTAGTTCAGAGTCACAAATTTATCCTCACGAACTGTTAATTAGTTCCACCACAGTAAAAATGTCAAGATTCCCGGGTCACAAAGTACGGGTGTAAACTCCAAGATTTCAAATTCACTGCCGTCCCTAAGTCCTAGACCACCAACCACTATATCGTTTATCGCAAAGTCAATGTATTCAAACAAATTCCCGAATATTTCCAATTCACAAAATTTCCATTTCAGGTTTCAAGCTCGTAGTCCCTTTTATCACCACTGTCAAACTCTCGAGAATCCTGGATTGTCATTTTCAATTGGTTTGCCAAAACTTTTTTTTTTAATAAACAGCCGAAACTTCACCCTGATCTATCAAAAATTAACTCCAAGACTGGAAATCTCAAAAAAATTAGCAGATATAATGAAATAAAAAAAATCTTCCTATCCTATATATAATAGATGTCACTTCTTATTCTTGCCCTTGCCTAAGTCTGATGACTGACTGAGAGTCTTCAAGTTAAAAACTGTTGAGTTAACTTTACTTCCTTTCCCGTCCTTCCTCCTCATGATTATCATTCCCGCAAAGAAAATTAACTGAGCACATGCCTGCAATTGCAATGCAACAGTTTCACTGACAGAAGAGAAGAGCAGTAGAAAACTGCACTCGGTCAACGTCAACTTATTATTACCTTTCTGAGGTGGGGGGAATTTTTGCACAGTATGTATAGTTAACGAAACCACTAACCAAGACACGGGAACCACCAACTAACTTTACTTAACAACTAGAGGAAGGAAGAAAATTGAAGAAGAAAGAGTCATTGGCCGACAGCCGGGATGGACCATCGTCATAGTCATCCTCATAGTCCAAGACGGCCTTTACTACTTTTCTTCACTACTTCTTCAATATTCACTCATATGTAGTAATCTAGTAATAAGACAAGACAACCCACAAACTGACCTCAATCCTTTCCTCAACAATCCAACATTTTGGATTCCAAATTCTAAACTATTCACTCACTCCCATGTTTACTTACATAGACATTGCTCATTATTCAACTCAATTCTGCGACGAACGAACAATGTTCAGGTGTAAAATTATGATAATGGTAGTTTGAACGTCCCCAGCTTATCAGCTTAATCCGTAACAAAAAATTGTATATTATTCCCACATTGCCCTCCCAAGCAGCTTTAGATCATCCTAACCAAATATGCACAAATTCAAGTTTAAATTAAAAAAATAATGACATACAATGAACCCGTCATATTCGCGCTCCGGAAAATAAAGTAGACGTGAATTCTGAAGCCGCATAACAGAGCTGGGGGCTTTCTCACTCGTAGAAGTAGACGATAAGCCATCATTTGACTAAGAATGTGCGATATCTGAATTCAGCCATCCCACAACTCAGGATAGTTGGGAATTTTCCATTCGATATCTAACCCCTGTAAACTTGAAAAACAGAGAATTTAATCTCACATCTGAAAATTTTGCTTCCCTAGCCTACCTGGACAATTTGTCAAAGTGTCCGATTCAACTCAACAATTTTCCGTTTGACTTCTCTCACACCTACCAATCCTAACTTAACTGAGCCAAGTCATTCATTTTAGTGGATTTTTTTTTAAAAAAGTTAAAACTTTTTACTGACTGAAAAAACGGATGCACTACACGCTCACTACAATATTGGAAGGAAAGACAAGACATTAAAAAAGAAAGGCCATGCACGTCCGCAATCCGCTGCAAGTAATTTTTCACTTCCTTCATCTAATTGGTGGATAGAAACCGTTCGTAATTTCACATTACAAGAACAATTTATACTGACTTGACTGAGTTAGATGAGCGAGTGTCATTAAATTGAGTCTCAAGTGCGAAAAACTTGACAGAAACATTTTGACACGATTAAAATATGTTTCACTTTTTCTCCATCCAATAACAGTTACAAACTTGACAAAATAATACATTTACAAGAGGAAAAATCTTTAGATTTATTGCATTTATCTCATCACGAGGAACATCAGCTTGTCACATTAACGTCTAATTCAGCCAACTGTGGTAAAGTAATCGTACGTAGAGGTTGCCGATATTACCACCCAATACTGGGGGTTCTATCCTTCGTTCAAACATGTTTTTGATGAATAATTAATATTCTTAAGAGGTCTTCGGTTGAACTTCTAAAACAATCTGTGGAGTCAAAATTAATTGACAACGCGCAAAGTGCATTTCACAGTATAGTTCTTAATGGGTTGTAGCCCTTCACCTCCTGATAAACTTTTGTGAAGATCCTACCCCCAAAAAAGACGCGGTTAAGCCGCTAGAAATATACAGAGTATGTGTTGCGCCCGCCTGTGTATTTCCAGCGGCCAAACTATCAGACTTTTGGGGGTAGAACCTTCGCAAAAGTTGTTCAGGATGTCAAGGGCTACAGCGTATAAAAAATGGAGCAATTTGTTAGGTTGGGGGACTCGCACTATGCGCGGTATACATTAACCGAATGCTGGAACGTATCAATCACATCACCCCGGTATGTGTCACAATACCCCTGTACGAAATGTCATGAACCTACACCTTAACCTTATGTGAACCGTGCACTTTGAAAGGAAAATCGTTCTTTGCGAAAAGTTATTTAAATCATTAATGCAAATGATGTACGGAGCGTGGGTGTGGGACACTCCATTTTGCGGTCAACCGTTTCTTACATACAAAAAAAGTAACCACAAGAATGCTAAAGAAAAAATCCTCACGAGAAGGTCCGAATTACCTACCTATACTATTCGTGCATTTTTTGAACTAATTATACAAATATATTAATACGAGCCCCAAACCAAATCAATAATTTAGTAGAGCAAAAGAATACACGGAGTGTATGAAAATGTCTACATTGTTCAAATAAGTTGACTGTGTAGTTTTAACAAAGTCGAGCAAAAGCGCAAATGCAGTTTGCATCGTACCAAATCTTAATTAGGTAACTTGAAAAACAAGCCCGACAACTTTGTACAAGGAAAAACAATCCAATCCAGCCCCAGCCAATACCGGTCTTATTGTTATCAATTTCTACTTCAACAAACAATGGACAATGCTAATGCTAATGCTCCAAGAGATCTCTTCACTTCTTGAACTTTCTTGAAGTGTAAATAACAAAGCGTGGTGATTTAGTACGGTCGGTGATCGCATTTACCAATCCGACAAAGTTTTACTAGTCGCCGCCACAAAAACTTAGTTTTAGCGCTTCATCATCATCATCAAAACCACAAAGTTCATTTTCCTTTCAGTTCAATTTCATGTTAGGTCAATTCTTTACCTTATTTGGGGCATGGCTAATGTTAAAACACAATCAAATCATCCCCGTCACACGTAACAAAGACAGGCGACTAGAACATCATCTGCCAGAGCATCTTAGAATTAAACAGTGCACACAGCGTACTCAGCCATCCCGAAATTTGGTGTTACATGTACATTAAAATTAAATAAGCAAGCACAAAGTGATCACATAAATGGTTATGATGTCCGCTCGCCGTGAGTGGCATCTTCTTTGGACTGACATTTTTTTATGCTTCACCTATTTCAGATTTATGATGCATAACCGGTACTGACAGTGTGGATGCTATGGTCTTTACTCAGTTGGGTCGCAATAAAATAATACATATGGCAATGTTAGTCTAGAGAAATCACCTCATCTGCCAGATTCGGTGTGCACGTTTCATACTCATAGTCAAAGCCGAAAACTAAAAAACGAAATGCGCACATACTAATGGCGAACTCTAAATTATGCGAATAGTGCTCCTATTCTAAAGGCGCAAAAATTGGCCGATTTCCGGCGAAAATTGTATCTAATTGGTCGGAACCGAATACCAATACCATTATCCACGACATTCTTAGTGCCAGAATACTAAACTCATAATCAGTAAATGAACGTTATTTCTAAACCAAAATAGGCATTGGTGCAATTTCTAAAAAAAATCCAAAAGTCCTTGACGATGCAAAAACTTTGTTAGAAAATTCAGTGAACATTTTCTAGATTACACTTTCTCAGGTAAAATTGTGGTCGTTAGACAAATCTGAATTCCTGATTTCAACTTAAGGAGAAAGCTTTTCGTAACTATTTCAAAATCAAAAGAAGTAAATAGTAAACTCTGGAATCAAAACCCTTCTACAATTTAATGCTCCAGATTGGTATGAATTATAAATATTCCTACCAAAAGATAAAGTCTCCGAATCTGTAAATTGGCCAAATATGCCACACTAAGAACATCTATTCTATTTTTTCCAAAATGGATATCACGTCACCCATTCTGCATTTGTTTTATCGAAAGCTAACTGACTGACCGCACATACCCAACAACAGTTTCGAAACGCTAAGATCCGTCTGTGAATTATTAACTGGAAAGAAAACTGAAACAAAGCAATAGTTGAAGAAGTCAATCAAAAAATTGATTTACCTGCTGGTGGTCATAAGACGGTAGACCATTCGGTGGCGGAGGTTGGTGATGAAGGAGATGGTGGTTGCCGTACGGTGAGTCGAAACCGACTTGTGGACCACCTTGTTGAGAATGTGATGACGGGTCCATCTGTTGTGGAAGCTCAAATCCGTCCAAATGGCCTCCTGGCATATTGTGATGAAGAGTGTGATGTGGTCCGTGTCCATTCATTCCGTGGTGAGCAGAGGCCATCATTTGTGCTTGGAGGTCATCTTGGCTCAAAGGCACATGGTGACCTTTGTCCTCTGGATGAGGAATGTGGGAATGTGGATGTGCATGCTGAACCATATCTTCACCCATTCCATTTTGTACAACTCCATTTTCATCCTTTTTGTTTACATCCTTCCGGTCTTTGTCGTCCTTAAAAAATTCAAAAAACGATTTGTGGTCAATTCATCTAAATCAGCCTAAAAGTAGACCAGACTAGAAAGTTCAATTAAATTGTGGTGAATCAGTACGGCGAGCGCAATTTCCTCAGAGCATTTGCTCAGTTCTTTCGAAACTTAGTTTAGCGCTTCATCATCTTCATAAGTTCATTTCCTATTCCTAAACTGAACGAAATATCTCATAATACCCCGAGTTCACAACCCTTAAGTTTTTTAAGTTAATTAATTTGAATCTTGAAACATTTTCAGTCTTGACCACTTGTTCAACACGACGGACCATAAAATAATGATAAACAATGCTTTACGTTTACATAATAAATTCCGTTGAGACTTTCGTCAGTTAGGCTTTCACCAGAAAAGCTTTCACCAAACAGACTTTCCGTTGTGCTTTCATCAGTTGGGTAGTCGAGACACGAATAAGAAGTTAAAGGTCTGGTCAAATGTTCCCAGAGAATAACTCGACTTCGACTCATATTTAAACTTCGAATTTACAGATTCTTATATGCAACAAACGTTATAACGGAGAAACACTGACAAACTGCGCGTGTGATTATTTGGGAAATGTCACTAGAGAAAAATACTGAATAAATCCGAGGGATAATTTCCATAAAATATTATTACAGAAAATTGCATACAATAGCTTAAACGTCATTACAGATAAAAATACTGAAAAGAGTAAAGTCAAAGTGTGAATTTTTATAGGACTTATTAGAGAGATCTGACTAAATGAAATAGTCGAGTCTTGGGAAACGTTATTACAGAAAGTCACAGACAACAGAAAAGAGCTAACATAAAACGTAATTAAAAAAAAAGATACTTTTTAAAACGTAATTCAAAAAAATACTGATCAAAACTTCCAAACTTTATTACAGAACTACAAAACAAAGGAAAGGGTTGATTCGTTAATTAAATTTTAAGGACTTGGGATAAAATTACAGAGGATATTATGTGCAAGTGTACAGTATCACAATTGAATATCTACTGATCTAGATCTGACTGAATCCGAAGACATAACCCCAACTCTCTACCCACTTCCACGTCAGCGTCAAGTCAGAAAAGCTAGAATCTTCTACTGTTACTGATTGTATACAAAAATTAAAATGGATCTACCATTCTACCAGTCCCGAACGACCAAATCATCATTCAACCGAATTACTCTTGTTATTGGTTACACAGGAAGTTGTCGAAATCAGATCTGCGTCTTGGAAAGGAAAATACTCCAGGCAAGAAGTGCCAATAGACGAATGTCTACAATTTTAATTGTTTATCATGTCATTGCCAGTGGCGATTGGCGATGCTACGATAGTTAAGTTCGGTGCGAGAATGGACTGATAAGAAATAAACATAAACAATTCAAAACTTGGGAAGCAAGACATAATTTAAGTTCTCAGATACACTTTTGTAAACATTGCACAAATCCAATTCATACTTTTCTGCCTTGCAACCAATTCTACAAGTATTTTCTTATCAGCTTTAGCCAACAAAATCGGTATGAAAGAAAATCATCTTGAATATTTATACTTCAAAATTAATTTTCAAAACATGCCTAATCTAAACTTTATGAGAAGTACGCGGTATTGTTAAAAATAAGTCTAGACGCCTTTCCTGTCGTTAAGTCAAACAATAAGTAACTGAAGTTATTATTGTCAATGATTTATCGTGCCAAACGAAAAAACGAAGATTAGTTCTTTCAAGAACAAAGAATTCAAAAATCGACGGACTTTGCACAAAATTACGTGGCAAGTTTTTTTTACGTAACACAGAGAATTTAATAATGAATGAAGCTATTATTAATACTTATATCTGTACAAAAGGAGTGATCTCAAAGAGAGATGAATTCGTTCGGTTAGACCAGATCACTAAAAAATTCCGAGAATTCCTGTAAATTCTATTTTGATTCATTTTCATTTTACATTGTATTATTAGTCAACTTACAATTGTAAGTTGTCTCATTCGTGCGTCCAGATCTTTAGTCGTCGGTGAAGCTCCAAGTACATATTCAACCATTTTTACACCGAGTCCACCAGTCTCATTATTTGACCTTGGAGAAAGAATTGAGCTTCCATCAGGAAACCCGCCTGGTCGTCTAGCCATTCCCAAGCCACCCGCCACATGATGCTCTGTAAAGTCAAATAAAAAAGAAACAATATTATTCATAATTCAATACATCATTTTCAGTTCTTTGTTAAGTCCAGTTGATTTGTCATTCGTCAATCCGTCAGCAAATTTGCTTACATGGCAATATGTCATTTTATTCTGTTCAACTTCAACTGTGTGTGTGATGAACGACCTTCTACGATTTACAGCCGCATTAAACAAAATACTAGTTGGGAGATTTTCCATGCTCATGCTAATTTAACTCATCAAAGAATTTCAGTCTGAATGGAGTTACATAGAATATAATCTTTAAGAATTAATTTGCTGAACCGCCAAAACTTGCTTAGCATACACAAATTAAATTCGAGCAATGCAAACTGTTCTACTCCATGAATTCTTTAAAGGTTAAAAAAATACAAGCGTTTCAAGCTTGTCAAAAGTGGGTCCCATGATAAAACATTTTACTTAAAACCTGTAATGCTCGGATTCCAACTAATCGTCTTTCCACTCAATTTGGGTCAATGAGGTCATGCAATTAATCATCAAATCAAAACATTGTCAATAAAAATGTAGCCACTACCGAAAAGTTTGACAGAATCAAAATAGCTACTATCTCTATACAATTATCTATCCATCTAAGAAATTACACACAAGTTTACGAGCATTTCGAACATACAATGCTTAGAACCAATCCGAAAACAAAATCAATTCAATAGAAATCTGAACCTACGACCCATTTTAATTCGATTCAATGAATCCTGACGTCCTCCATGTCCTGACCTTCGTGAACACTTTTCCGGGGTCAACTACCGCGACAAAATCCTAATCCAAACCATCACACATTTAGACTCTAATTCCATAATGCCCAAGAGTTTACAATCTACAATCAAAATACAAATCGTAAGACTACAAAAATAATATCCGCATACGTCCTTCCTGTTTAAAATAAGCTAAGCTGAACTCACTCGATCAGGGGTCATGAACCATTATTCAACATTTGACTCAAGAAAATTCTACTCAGGGTTCCGTTCCAAGATTGACTAAGCTGGAATATTTTCCTCGTCATAAACACAATTATTCAAAATAAGGACAAAATTTCTCAATGATGCCCTTTGTCCTTGCTCTAAACATTGAGCCAACGAACTCAGCCAGCGCATGTTGTTAGCACACGAAGACCACGCTCGATAGAAAAAAAGAAACAAAGGAAAGGACGCATGCACATCTTATCAATCATCGTATCCTTATCCTTGCCTTGGAATTGATTCACATGGATTTGTTGAGCACTCGGTAGTAAATTTGATGATCCAGGAGGAACACCAGGAGTCGAAGAAGATTCAGGGGTACCCCAACCCCATAGCCCAACCATCTTTTAATCAACTGACACTTTCATACACATAAAAATAAGTCCAGACTTTCCGGACTCAATTTATCTTAGGCCCAGTACTTCACAAAATTCCAAATTTACAGACAGAATTCAACTGAATATTTCAATATTTCACAATTCCTTAAAAAAAAATTCTACCGAAGGAAGGACAATGATGCTGTACAACGCTAACCCCTCAAAAAAAGACTGTGAGGATTTCATGAAGGACTAATTTCATTTCATTTCATATCTTTACTTCACCCCTTCAAGGATCTTCTCTACCCTAACACTGTTCAACTCTCCCTTCTCTACTCAATTCAAACTCCTCCTTTAAGGGTCCCAGAAAAAACGGAAAACCTGTCCGGGGAAAAGTTAGTGGCGTCAATGGGGGAAATATTCGGGAAAGGCTTCACGTAGTTCTACGAAAATTAAACTGAAATTTGATCATAATTGTGCTAAGCTTAACTAAGTAATTTCCTACTCTTGTAAAATACGGTGCACAAAATAGGTTCGAGGTTCAGTAACCTACTTTGCTAAAATTGCTCCAAATTGCTAATTTTTGGCACTTTTTATAAAATTTGAAAATAGTTGAGCAAAAATAAACTGATTTATCCTTTGGAAAGTCCTATAGCACGGACCTGAAACTCCTTCTTGATTTCCTCGTTGGAATCATTGATTTAGGAAGCTGTATTTTTAAATTTCGTAATTTGTACCCTAAGATTATGACAAAAATAATTACTACTGAACGAAAGATAGGAAATAGCTCTACAATATTAGGGGGTGACATGAGACCTTGACCAACCTAACATAAACTAGCATACGCCACACAGCAGTCCCAGCTCCCTATTCCCTTCCTGAACGAACAGCAGTACACCTAAAAATACTCCCTTTTAATAACAATACATTTACCATTGTAGGACGGTGGGTCATGGTCAAAAAATCCTTGTGGCTCATGGTCTAGATGTGGAGAAGGGCTCAATTCTGGGTCTCCCGAATTCTCAGATCCAGAACCTGACCCTGAGCTACTCGAAGACAAGGTGCAGATCGTCTCCGTACTCCCCATCATCCCAGTAGACATCAATTCAAGTTGTTTTGAATTTATGAACACCCTACGACGTGGACGAACGCGACATCCTTTAACTCCACCACCGTTCCCGGTCATTGCTCCAAAAAAATATATTCACCGATATGGACACGATAAAAAAAATTACTAACTCCGAGGTGTGTGAATGAAAATAATCCCCAAAAGGGTTACTAAGAAGTCTCAAAATAACTGAAAGTATTAAAAGGAAAACAATACAAGGGTGTTGTACAAAAACCCTTAAAAAATATGAACTGACAACCTAACCCAAATACAAGGAAATACTACTCAAGAGTTGAGTAAAGTTAATGTTTAAAAACTTTTAAAGAGAAATGTTCCCTCCACCGAATCAAAATGAAAACTAATGAGTCTTTGCTGGAAAAGTCAATTCAGTTCAAAGTTCTGGACATCCAATGTCATGTCATGGCGCGGTCGAGTCTTTGCGGTCAACGGAAAATTCATAATTAATTTTTGGTTAACATACAGAGTAGTATGGCATAATACTTACCTGAGTTTGTAGACCAGGTAGAATTTCTCCACATCCCATCCACATTATTTATGAATTTGTCTTCTTTAACCTCCTCCACCTCCCATAATTTCTTTGTCGTCAACTGGAAATAAGAGATAACACAGGAAATCAATTCAAGTCCTTCCTTTATCTATTCACAAATGCTATGCTCTAATGTTTGCATTATTTAAACAAATATTCAATTCAATAAGGAACAGACTAAGCATACACACGTATGACATTCAGACATCAATTCCATGCTTACTATACGCGTATCGCACATAGACCCCGACCCCAATGCAAGATAAAAATTCAAACATTTCTGGATAAACGGAAACGGAGACAGAGCTAAATGAACATCAAAACATGTCAACTATGTGATGGAAATGAATTCATTGGAAAAATCAGCTCTGGGTAGGAAAATAAATATTATGACCATGTAATTCTGGTTCTCAACATTTGGACTAACCTTATCAATTTATAATAGAGCTTTCCAGTAAATCTAACATGTAACCACCTGGCCGATACAGCGCTGTAATTGTATGTATAAGTTCAACATAAGCGCAGACCTATTAAAAAATTCTACGCGTCGCTTATAGACGAAAACAGCGAAGCGTTAGGTCGAAGAAAGCAATGACACTAGCATTCAAATCAATGAGACATGTGAAATTGAATTCTAAAATCGGTTATGACGGCGTGTACTGAGTGAGCCTACTTGGAAAACAATCAGCGCCAATTCCTGGTGAAAAATCTAAACGTTGCAGGACCGTTAAAGGTCCGAATATTGACAACAGTGTATTCTGAAATTCTTGACCTGGATAAAATTACCTACCTAACTAATAGCAGAAAAATCTGGAAGAAATCAGTTCTAATCCCATTTGTACCAAACGATATAAGACTACGATTTTCCGGTTAAAGAATTCCGGGTACTTAAGCAGACTAAAACACATAATATCTGACATTTGAGAATTCATATGAATCTGATACATTACATGAAAATGCAACTGCTAAAAGTGATTCAGCACACGGGGAAATACCCGACCTTTCCGAGGCTGTGCAGACATGCATTTTTAGCATGCCCTATTCTTAGCAGCATAACCAAACAAATAACAAAGGGATTTTTCCGTATGACTTCGTAACCTAATTGCTACTGAAAATTACTAGCATTATTATTCAATTTAATGAGGTTAAACTGAAATCCGAGAATACTAATACTGGACCTAACCGGTTCACAAAGCACGAAATCCTACTACTGCATGCACACGCGGGAATAAACAAAACAGTTCTTCCCTCATGTGGAAACAAAAACTTGAACGAGAATACCAATACATGTATAGAAAAAAAAAGTAACGAAGATCAGCAGTCAGCTTGCTAGCAATATCAACTTATCCCTGGTTGGTGGACCAAAAAGAAAGAAAGAACCAAGGTGGTAGTTTAGTTTCAGAGAAGACGACTGACTATCTAACCACTTGATTTCCATTTCATTTTCTTTGTGTTCTCTTTGGTTATAAAAACCAAACCACGACAAAGACATGAGAAGATTGAACTCTTCAACAGTCATACTTTATATATGTTCCAGTCCAACTTATTTTCGAGATCTCCACTTCTATTATCTTTTATCTTCAAAATAGACCAAAAGTTATAACACCGCATATAATGTATTTTGAAGAAAATAAATAATTGTAAAGAGTAATCCAGATTCCAAAACGCATTTCCAATCCTCCTTCAACAAGTGTAGAAAATGTACTCAAAGTGAAAAATAAACAATCCTAACTCAATTTTCGGAAGATATAGAAAAGTCGAGTCAAATTGCAGAATTCGGTGAAAGTGAGCTTTCACTGGGATTAGCATTAGTCTATTAGTGAAAGTACCAAGAAATAAAAATTCCGTTTCATGTGTTCGACCATACAGAAGAGTCGGTTTTCATTGAATCGAACATACGAACGCACTGGGGGTTATTCCCTAGACTCGCACAGACCGGCCGTAATTTTAATCATCATTGGGCATCCTGGTGATACCCGACTTTCCTACCCCATTAGGGCACTTTACTGATTTATGAAAGCGAAGGGGGGAAAACCCCCTGCGTATGCAAGGTGAATATCTCACAATATAATCGCACATTACACACGGTTTAATCGAATAAAATATAAAATATCCACCCCTACGTTTCTATATTACAGCCAATTTCAAAAACTGAATAAGCCTAGAAGATTTTGATTTTTATGTATCTTGCGACTATAGATTTTGAAGGAGTCAAACGGCAGGACAGGAAAGGTACACATCACACGCATCCAGACAAAAACCAGAAAATTCGCATGGACTGCAACATATTTAATACTTCAAATACATACAAAGGAACATGAATCGTAAGCTAAGTAACTGCCTAGAACATACATCCACCTAATAGTTATGTCAACGTGCTCAACAAGAACTATTTTTCTTTGTAGTAGTGTGATGGCTCTTCTTATTTGCCCCTGAGTCATGGTCGGCCTTGTCCTAAACCTAAACTCATGCACCCGCCTCGCTGTTCAACCATCCATCCACCACATTATTTCAAACTCAATCCTTCTAACACTAAAACCGTCAAATTCAATTCAAATAAGCAAAAGCAAAAAGTAAAAACAAGGTAGGAATAGGAAGGAAGGACTCGGACCGAATCTATCCATCCGTGCACTCAACCTTTCAATCCTGTCATTCTTAAATTTCACTCAACTCTTGACTTTATCATGATAAAGGCCTTGCTAGCCATATTTTTGTATTCATAAATTTGGAATTTCCCAAATCTAATTCTCAAGAACCTCTTTAAAGCAATTGACAGACATAGTCTGTCCGCGGGATCATAGTCACCATATTATGAGGAACTTCCTTGTGTTTAAAAATATACTACGACGTAACCATACCTCCATCCATGCACTCAAGCTTCGATACTTTCTTTCAAAAACACCTTAAAATTTCAAACGGTCATTGGATCTTGTATTTCGCGTCCAGAATAAGTTGGCTAGGTTAGCGAATAACACCCTTGTAGATCTAGTGACGACGGAGATGCCATCAAAGAAGGAATACCTCTTTACAGTAATTACTATAACATGTTTACCCGACAGATCGAACCAAAGCCAGACGGCGAGGGTTGGCTGTGTCACTATACGCTATACTGCACGGACGACCTTTATAAAAATCCTACCAATGATAAAAGCGTTCAGGAATTTAGACAAGGCAAGACTGGACTAATTCCTAATTATCCTAATTCATTTCCTCAATCGATCAAGAAATAATTCCAATCATATTTTACTCCATTCATTCCACAACCCTTCGGATTGTTGAAACGTATCGACAGGAATCTTAAAAATTCCTGGGGACTGAAATGCAATACAATAATTACAGTCACCCACTGACAACTGAATTCCTGGAAACGTTTCCATTTTCATACAGTCAAACATTCATTAAACTTCCTGGTTCATATTTTCAAAGGTAGCCATGCCATGCACGAAATGCAAATCGTTTGGGTTTTCAAAATCAATGAATCACCTGATCAGCCAACCGTCAGGAATTCAATTAGTCAAAATACGATTCATTCGGAGTCCGAAAATTTCGAATCGAAATTTTCGATTCAATCAGAAATGTCACTATTATTTCGAACTATTTGTCCATAAATTCCGTCAGAGTTCCGGCCTTGCTAGAAATAACCTGATAGATAACAACGGCGACATGGTCCACGCACAATGCAGTGACCGACCACGCATTGCTATATCCATCCATCCATACATGAAATCTACTTTTTTCAAAATGTCTGGACTCTCTGAACACACATACGTAATTAATGGTTAGAATTTCTTGACAGGGCGAACCAACTACTTAAACCGAACCTTGTAATCCCTCCGAGAGAAGATAAGGGCCGGAAAATTCGTGTCTGTACACAATCGAATTTTTATGGACGGGAGAGAAAAAACCGCAGCGTCTCTTCGACGACGATGCGATGCTAAAAAAAAATCTTTAGATAAATTTAATGAAGTAATACGAAGGTCTAGATAGTCTAACCATAGCCATACCATTTCACAGTGTCTGTCGAATGTAAACAGTAAAACCAAAGCGTCGTGAGCACGCACGCACGTGGAGAAAAAATTTCTATTGCATAAAAGGTGTCATTTTCTCCACATTTTACGATCCCCAGCCCCAAAAGTAATGTTCTGCCCGAGTGGCACAAAAACTGCTTCCAAAATAAGAGGACAATCTGTTCTACGAAATAAAAACAAAAAATTAAGTTGGCTACGAAATGAAATCGTAAAATTAGAAGAATGTCGATAACAAGAACACATTATGAAGCCATTGCTTTTTGTAGTAAGATGGCCCTCACTGCTTCCCTCTGTTAGGATTCAATTTTTCGGGCAGACATGGTTTCCTGTCGATACTTTAACAACACTTCTCTCGACCGGAGTTCTTCCCTACTGTTAGGGTAACTTTCCTTACGCCAATTACAAAGCAGAAGCTGTTATAGCACAAATTCGTAAAACTTCCTATGAAACTGTAAACGTAAATTTCCGATATAACCCTTGACGCAAGTACTTTCTCCATAAAGTAAAACGAAACACAGACCCGAAACCTTTAGATCCGAACTACTGGGACAAATTGACCTGAATTTTCATCTCTCCGGAAGCGGAACTGGAAGTTTTACGATATACTCATTTATTTTACGATTTTACACCCCACTTGCCAAACACAACAACAAGCTCATTACATTCGCTTTCTCGTTAGCAGATTGAGAAGACTCCTTTCCTGGATAAACATTGCAAATTCGAAACCGGCAACCGACACCGACACACCTGTCATTGTTTTCGAAACCCTAAGTCCCTAGCTGTCCACCACGAGACCAAATAATAATGAAAGTGCAATGCCTTGTCAATCGGAGTCATTAAAGAAGTAATTGCAACGATACTACGTAGTCCCTACCCGTCCTACGGCCTCTTCTTGTCATTAGCTAATGTGTTAAGTGCGTAACGCAGTCAGAGCTCATTTCATCTCAATTTCATCGCACTAATTGTTGTTGTTGTCGATTGTCTGTAATAAAACTAATCAGCAAGCTGACAAATACAGTTTCAGAGAATTCGACAGATAAATCAAAGCAATCCACTCAGTACTCCGAGTCATCAATATTATTTCGAAATACATTAACCGAGTTTCGCTGATCAAACTGATTGCCTCGGATTTAATTAATCAATCCCGTATCAATCCCAGTGTCCGTTAAAAAAAATCCAACCTTTTTAGTCTCAAATCAAATATGATAAGGTGGTCAAAAAATCGAACAGTTATAAGAATCCGGAATCTAAGCTTAGAAATTTCTTACGGAGGGTAACTAAGACAAACGTTCGTAAGCATGATATCAAATGTCATCAAGAAAAAAGAAGAGAGACCCAAACATGGCGACAACATCGCGGTGGCGGCCCTAAACGTTTGAAGGCATTTTGTACCTCGTGGGAGCGTAAGACCAAAGGAAACAGCTCTAAACGAAATGATAATTACCATTTAATGCATTTAAGAAGAACACCCGGTTATAGTTCAGTTATCATGAATTATTTTCAAAAACAGTGCCGTGAACATTATCATCCAAGTGCGGTCTGAGACTTGACTCTTCCTTTCATCCTACATTCTATGAATCCACACCACCGAGTACGAAAGCAAACATTGCATTGCATTGCGTAAACATTATGTCATTATCAAAATTAACTAACACACATTTCATTCTCTTATGTTTTTACTTTTCAATTATAATTCCTTTCCTTATCAAATCATTCGTGGTGTGTAAAACACAGCCACCCAGACAGGACAAAACAAACCATCTTAAATAATTGTCCCTCGTAACATACATTTCTCTTGTTCTTTTGCGGTCTGAGGTTTTTGCCCGCCATCGATTGCCTGTCTACGTGCGTTTCTACGCACTACAAAAACAAACAGTGCCAAATCCTCAACCCCATTCAGACCATGCGACGAAAACCCATGCCAAAAAATTTTCGCGCACTTGAACCTTGTTTGCTTTTGCACTTTTGAATGTGTGAATGCCAATGCCACTCCAAAGGGCATCTACACACAGCATCAACATCAGCACCCACAATCATCCATTCCATACAAGGCACATTAAATTCACATGGCAATAACATTATGACACTGACACTTTCCTTTGCTAAAAAACTTGCCTGCACAAAGCACTGCACTCGCACTAGCTGTGCAGTGCAATCTGACTGAAAATGTACATAGCATACCTACTCTATTAACCTTGGTTCCGGACAATGATTTGCTACACTGTCATAAAAAATAAGCCGCTCGCGCTTAGAAACAGCGCAAGTAAATGTTAATGTATTCAATCCTACCGCTTAAAACGTAAAACATAACTCATGAATCAAAGATGCAATTATCCTTATAAAGAATTGTTATTTTCAATTAATTCATTACATTAAATAATTACTCAATAATAATATTTGGTTCCCTCATTCAGCAAACCAATTCATTCATTCATTCCTTAATTCTTGCGCGTTGGTATTCAAAAAGGGTTGTGCAAAATATTCGATCGAATAGCATTCGAGTGTCAAACCCAGTCTCAACAGAATATTTAATTCCAGAATTGCCGAATATCACTGGCCTTTCCTAATTTTCACCGTTTAAATGTTAAATTAAGGCGCTACAGTTGAAACTCAAACTATTTATTGAACTGATTCATTGAGAATTAATTGAACTGACAGATACACAACAAACAACAGTCCTAGTTTTAATATGAAACACTTCGGAAATGCACACAAATTACAGCCACATAAATTTTAACATTATGAGGAAACGTTAAATAAAACCTAAGACTTAAGACCTAAGGCCAAACAAAGAATTTGCATGTAAATTGCATCTTAATTTCACCTTGTAGCATTTGTTTGTTTTCCAATTAGCGAACCTACCGGAAAATACATTCATGCATGCGCCGGTGCGCTTGTCCACTAACTGCCTTACATTCCAGACACACAAATAACAAGTAATTATTGAATGTGTATAAGTATTTTTTTACCACATCAGCGGATAATTCCTTCATGGTTTCTTTTCGCGTCGGTCAATCGTTTCGAAACTTTACAGTGTGATGCAACAGTTTGATTTATTATGAAACACCATGTACATGTACATACATTACAAACATACATACACCAATAAGACCCAAAATTGACCCCCCTTAATAATTATGAAAAAAAATAGTACAATGTTAATTCACATAGAGAATTGTACAAAGGGACAAGAGTGTCCGGACTAACGCCGGTTGAAGACGGGGCTTCAAAACTTTTTCTGATATTTTTACTCGACAGTAACTTTGAGACTCAAGTAAGGATTTTCTATCCTGTGGTGTCCGTCAACTCTAGAGCTAGCTCCCCTCTTTAGTTCATAGTTGTTGCCAACTCTTCCTATGGGTTGTCCAATATACATTTTTCCCCCCTTCCACTAGTAGTATGACTCAATAACCCAGGCTAGAACAGAATTCATTCCATTTTCATCCTTATTCTTGGTATGGATGGTGACTGGGAAAAGTAAAGGCTAAAGCAAACGCATGTGGAACCCAATGCTTCCACGGGTTTCCAGTTTAACTTCATTCCACACCCATAGTCAACATTTCCCCATTACTTTTCAAGTACAAGTACAGGGTGGACCATATAATGTTGTTCAAACTTAATAAAATCAATTTTGGAGATCGAAGTTACAAAAAACTAATCAACTCTCATCTCCCCTCCTCCTCAGGTGTAACATGCACGCGGGAACAGGCTTGCCATGCACCTCAGGCGGAGATGAGACCTAGTTTCTGGTTTTGGGTCTAATCTGGTCTCCGAGCTGAAATGGAAAAGTTTAAGTCAAGTGTGAGCAACATTAAAATACTCTCATTTCAAGTTTAAGCAATCAAGTAACAATGCTTTCACTTTTAAAAGAGAAAGCAGTTTCGTCTATGCTAAACCATAGAGTAATAAACCCTTCATTTGTCAGAGTGAAAGCGGTTTGGTCTATGATAAGCCATAGAGGGACAAACCTTTCACTTTAAAGGAGAAAGTAACACACGACATCGACATCCCACGCTAACCAAACTCTGGATAGTTAGACCATAGAGTAATTTAAATATCCAATGTTAAGGGTGAAATAGTCGAGATGGTTTCCAATACATAAGTCAAGGTTTAATCCAGGATTTGCGGTATTCGTGAATGCTGCGTGTGATGTTAAAGCGCAATTGACTGTCTTAAACTAACTGGATTAAATAACAAACGTGGATGGAAGGAAATTTACCCAGCATAAGTCAAGGTATTCCCACATCTATTTAGAAGATAAAAGTAGTTCATAAAGTAGCGTAACCACGCCTTCAATTGTAACAAAGGTGAAAACTTTCTATGAATGATTTTCCCATCGTAGTCAGAAACGAGGAACAAAAGGTTTCAGTTAAAACTTATTTGGTAAGCCATAAACATTAGCTGGAAAGACGATTCAGTAGCACAAATTTAACTCGACAGACGTAAATCTTCGAATCAAATGGAAGTTTTCAATATTTATGTGTTCCACCCTGTAGAAATAAATCCTAGACCACTGTCATACCAGTATCAAGTCAGTTTGGCCAGCGCCAGAAGGCAGATAAGAATTCTCGGTGTTCGTGAAGGTAAGGTAGACCTCTAAACGCTTACGTACGCACTCAATCCTCAATCCCACCCTCCAATACAACTATTCTAACTTATCCAACTTCCAAGTAAAACAACTTGAGCTTCCCCCAAAACAAGAAAATTTCTTTTGAGCTGAAAGCCATGTCCATATTCCATCTTCGTCGTAAAATCAATGTAGTAAAGTAATGTAATGTAGCTAACAGATAGTTCCCACCACACAGGTAAAGGTAAAAAACCTTTACTTTAGCTAAACCCACTGTTATCCTATCTTTATCTTATTTACTGATGCATTACACCTCTGTCTTGTTTGCTCGGGTCAGAGTCACGTGCATGGTACAAGTCCACGTTCACGTTGAAGATAACAAATTAAACCTTAACAAAATTACAGTGGATGAAAAACTATGGTTCATTGGAAGGTGAAAGTAATTCTTCATTAGTTCAACGCTTTCCTTCCTTTTGACTCTTCATTTCTTTCTCCCTGGGGGTAAGTAAAGTAAAATCGATAATGAAAGACTCCGTAATTGGGGTGAACAAATCTTTCGGGGAGAAAACTACTGTCGGCTCAGACTTTCACCTTTCTTTTTGATTGTGGCGAATGTTACGCACCACTCTCTTTATAAAATCAAAGTCAGGTGGATTTTTACAATTGAAATTGAACTAACTTTTTACATGATTGTGTGAAGCCTGAATCATATTTAAGTAAAATTCTTTTACGTCAATGACGAGGGTTCGACCACTCGGAGAATTATTATTCGGAATTGTTCGGAATTATTATATATTAATTACTCGGTAATGGTAATAGTAATCAAAGAAGGTTTTCTTCACCGCAATTTTCTCCTGCTACTAGAGTGACAAACCTCACGCAACATGGAAAGTTAACACGATCTCTACTTTCTGTACGGAAATAACGTGATGATGTCTGATAATGTACTGGCAGACACAAATGTTTAACACAAATGTTAAATATACATTTTCAAAGAAACGATAATATTAAACTAATGCCGACCATTCAAGTAATGATTATATAGGTCTTCCTTCACTGACATTCTCTCCTACCTCTGGGTTTAACTCTGAACTCCCTTGGGCAAAGTGGAAAGATAATCCAATCGGTACGAAAAATAAGTCATGATGTCTAACTATGTCAGTGAATGAACGCCAATAAATGGACATTTTAAAAGAAACAAATTTAACTCTAACTCGGACCATTGAGTTTCGAACCTGAATTCTAACACTTTGTATTTGAAAACTAATTCTAAGTATCCGTAATGTGTTTGAAAGAGAAATGAAATCACTGTACTGTCTATGAGTGGAGTTGTACTGTATGACCTGTAGTGAAATAGCAGGTAACGCAGGAAACTTTTCGAACTCCTGAGGTCGTCGAATCTAAGGAATTGAACTCGGGTACTCCAGATTTCTGATACATCACATCACTCCAATAAAAGAGCGAGAAAAGTCATTTCATCTCTCGATGGATTAGAAAAGTTTGCGAGAAAGTGAACTGTCAAACTTTTACTATGGTTTCACTCTTTCACTGGTCTTATCACAACCGCTACTACACTGACAAGACTTATCTACCAAAGAAGTTAAAGTCCCACAGAAATGTTTGGAAAATAAAATATTCTGTCACAAACAATAGCTATCTTTATTTTCCATCTACGACATCAAACGCTGAGAAATTGAATTATCGGGTTACTTCAAAGAATGAGCAAGAGCTCCTTTTTGCAAATTTATCAGAAGACTCTCCGAATCTTCGAAGAATGCAGTTGATGAATTCAGTATGATCAATCGCGGTAACCCATTTTTCGCAAAATGAATTAATTTCCGGAATCGTCGATAACATATATTACCTATCATCCGACCCATAACATTAGAGTAATAGGGATATATACGATACTAGTCAAGTCATGTAGTAATATAAACTTCCTTCCCGAGAGCCCGGGGTTTCCTGTTCCTGACAACCTCAAAAGAACCCTCCCGTCAATTTCACTATTTCACTTCTTGGATTTTGCCAAAGGGAACCACGACCACGAGATGCAATTTTTCTTCGCCTAAAAGTTATCTCTTATCTTCCCTCTCCTTTACTTACTTTACTACCATGCTAGACCTGACACTAGAGCTTCAGTGTCATGGAACTTTGTAGTTCATCTGTAAACATTTATAGTCAATTCCCTTGAACTTGAAACAAAAATTAAGTGGTGTAATGTTGCGCGAGCCAACTTATCTCGTTATGAGACTTCCGTGGATGAGGTAAGAAATCACTCCACGTACACATTATGCAGACAGACTGACTGGTTGACCTGAGACTAACATTTAGCAAAGCTATAAAACTTATGGTGCAAATGGGAGATGGGAGTTTCTGTTCATTTTCAAGATTGTAAAAACTTCTTTGTTTGTAAACAAAGAAGTCGGCAGCACTTAAACTTTAAACTTAACCAAGCATAAATCCAAACACGCAACAATATGCATTGACAAGTTATTACATTACTCAAAGCTTTTAGAAAATTGCTGGCCAATAAGTACATTTAGTACGTTAGACAATGCTCAACAAAAGATGTCTACACCTTTTGCCAGCTCCCACAAGCAAAGGAAAAAACTGGAAACTATCTGTGGTTTCATCTCAACTAAACGATAATTTCGACGAACGTGTCCGCACTGATGAATGGAGAACCTGAACAATTATCCCGATTTCGGTATTTTTTCCGGGTTATTCCGTGCCTATTATTCAAAAATTGTTTTGCGTCCAGATCCTTAAAAAATTTGCACATATGATTCCTTTGTTCTGTGTTAATTTAATTTTCATGTGAATGTGCAACAAGTCTCTCTATACATCATGTACTGTTTTCAACCAGGTGTCCACTTCAGGATCGACATGGAACAAGGAGAAAGAACAGGATTACTCACTGTCCTGTCCTGTCTCTGTCTAAAGTCTAAATTATAACAACAGGCTTACGCAAAGGACATTGTAAAATAAGCAGGAACAGATGGAACTACCTAATAAGTTAAGTTTGCCTGATTTCAGAAACATTGTTAACAGAGAGGCGGCAGATGGACAAACATCTCGAATTTTCAAACCAATATGCAATAATTTATATGACTTGAACATTTGAAGGCCAGCTGAAATTGGAAATCTGCAGGTGAAATGATACCGCGAGGCATGCTTCAGCTTCAGCTACAGGTGCTAGTTCAGCTAGGACTGAAACTGAGTACGAACCAGAACTCTATGGTGTACTACATCAAATATCAATTAACAATGTACTGGACCCAATATCAGTCATCATTGCAGATCATTAGTTCAAGCGAAAGATAATATCCTAATCAATCCTAAATTCCAAATCAAATTACGAGAATCCACTAATAAAAAGTCAGTACACAGCGTAGTGTTCTCTTCGGTTTGGTCACATGGTTGAGCGAGCTTATATCATATCAAGCCTAATCTAGTCTCTTGTGTAAAAATTGCAATCCGGAGTTTTTCCTACCCTCGCACCTAGCTCTAAGGGTACCATCTTCAGCTCAAGTGAAGACCAGTAACCCATTCGCTACACACCATATATGCGCCACGATGTATGTCTTTCCGTTATCGACGCAGGCCAGGCATTGCTTAAATCCGATTGAATGGTCAAGCAATTAATTTGGTTTCCGAATTAAATTGTCAGAGGTGACACATGAGCATAAGAATAACAACAGACGAATATGTCGCAAATAGACAACGGCATAAAGTCAAACCTGAATGTCTAGGGTTTAATTTTTTCTTCTTTTTTTGAAGAAGTTAAACTTCACAAGTACCAATCATCTATATGAGAACTTAATCGAAGGAGGATATATTATTGTATTATTATTGTTGTATTAGCATCTTTCTTAAAAAATGAATTCAGCTTCAAAGCCAATGTCAAATTGTAAGTTCCAACCGGAAATTAATCCTTCCTCATCGTGTTTTCAAAAACAGTTTCGACTCATGTAAGCGTGCAGAGGCCTATTATTTTGGAACTGTTACTTGTGTGTGCAAAAGAATTGACAAGGACAAACCAAACGATCTAGCAGGTCTAAATGTATTAAATTAACCTAAATCTCCTCCATCATTAAAGAAATATACGAATGCTCAAAAAATTATATCAAATCTGAGGAATTACTGATGATTTGGCTTCTTCTAAAAATCATCCGTCGCGTAAGGAAGTACTTTGTGATTGGGTGAGTGTTGTCAAAAAGAAATAAGAAATCCTTTGAAAAGAAGAGTTTCGGATTCGATCATCAGCAGAACTTCTTAGAAAGTCAAAGTCAATGCCAGAACCATTAGGTTTCCTCTACACAAATATTCTATTCGTGGAAATAATATTTCTGAAGAAATTTCCTTTTCAAGATCATACGACAGAGAGTAGTCCACTCCAATGCGGTGATTGAATTCATTTTTCGTCCAAGGCTTTCGGATTAAGGAATTGAAAATAGATTTTATTCGAATGAAGTAAAAAAAAATTCTCTCCAGAAGATGAAATAAACCATGATCAAGTAATGTCAGTGGCATTTTTGCAATTCTAAAAGTGACAAAATGCCAACCTCTCAGTAAAAACTAATACAAAACTCGGCAACTCTGAACATACTTTATGTCAACAATGCCAAAACTACGGACATATCGATTTTGCTTGTTCGGAATTATAATTTACCAGAAGCTAACCACACTAACCAGTCTTGTTAAGGACTTCTAAAGCCAGTATGACCGATCACCAATGATTACATTGCTCTGGGTCGTTACTAGTTATGAACAGTTTGTTAAGAACGCGTCTTCCATACGGGTGTAAATGCAGTGCAAAAACCGGACCTCAGATTTGGGACTTGTACAACAATAT